>JARQOC010000002.1:203612842-203654845 GCA_033576535.1 Allobates femoralis | reverse complement strand
TGTGATCGCAACCCCTGCACCTGTCGTAGTTACGTCCCTGCGTAAAACCCATTGAAAACCAGTTGATAGTAATAGTAAGTGATAGAGAGTAAGAATCAAGACATACCTGGTACATTTTTTACTGCTTGGTGTAATAAAAACAGGTTTTCTGTGAAAGAAAAAGTAGACTTAAAATGTCAGGTACTTTTATCTATTATGGAAAGAACATACATGATGCTAAATGTGTGGAATATTCCAAAATGGAGTATTCCTAGTTCTTTGTTCCATGCTTTTGACATGCAGTAATCTCAGATTTGCTGAAGTATAGTATTGCTGTGGCTTATTGAGGTTCCATCTGTAAAAAAAGATGGAGTCAGTTGGAAGGAAAAAACATTTTCTCATTAAACATGTAATTTAGTTTAGTTACCATGTTAGAAATATTTATATTTCCTAATATAAGTTTTTATAGTTGTGAACTGATGCGATCTGCTACATAAAGGGTACAGGGTCCCCAGTAAATTAGTAACGGTCATGTAACATAGTAAAGACGTTGGTGAAAACCTAACAATTGTTTTGGCACGCTGTACATAAGATGCTGAGAATGTGACAAGGCTGTATATAAGCTGAATGTAAAGGAGATAAAATAAGATGCTTAGTTTCATTTTAATCTCCTTTATTTAAATTCTATGTTGATAGGACAAGTAAAAATGACCTTTGAGTTTTCAGTAACCGCATTTGTAGGCTAATGTCATTTATCGTAAGTAGCGGATCATGCAGCTGTCACTGGAAATAAGAATATTTCAAATTAAACTTTACCCAGAATCAGTTTACACAGGGGTTGACATGTCTAAAGTTGATGATATGTTATACTTAATGGAAGAATTCTCACAGTGCTGTCTTTAAAGGAAATTTCATCTATATACCAACACTGAAGTCAAAATGTTTGATGTTCTTGCATTTGCACATTCATTATTCACAGTGATATGAACCAGCAGGAAGCTTTCCCCATCACCATATTCTACACAAACTATCATTCATAGATTGGGAAAGCTTAATGTGTAAAATATTTTACTTTTTACATCTACCGTATATTTAACTGCCCTATTATTTTCAAATATTAGCATGCACCAAAATTTAGGAAATCTATGGTAAATACTTTCCTTTAGACAAAATTGCCTTTTTGTTCAGTATGCAGGAACCCATGTACCATCAGCAAAGAGCATAAATGAGCATGACGATGGGCCATTAATCAATCATTCATGTGAGTTAGGCAGTGAGAAATTCCAATAAAGGTATAATATAAATTAAAAGGGGCAGTTTGTGGCTCTTGTTGTTCCAAGGGATAGTTAGATCACATGAGATATTGGGGTGATCCCACTAAAATAAACTAGTTTGGCCATTTCCTTTCCATTCTACATGGGGAATGAAGGAAAGAAAATAATGACTTGTTCTAATGTTGCATATTTGCATTTTTTCTGGTGTATTGCTTATTCTAGTATCCCATGGTTTTATTAAGGTAAAATATGTTTGTACCATGTTAGCCAGTAGATAGAAAAATATTAAAATCTGAAAGTCCTTAATAGTTTATATCTTTTAATTACTAACTGAAAAGATAGTCATAAATAGCAGCAAGCTTTCAAGACAACTCAGGACTCTTCTTCAGGCTGGTATAAGACAAAATCTGATGTGCCACATACAGTTGTTCCCAAAAGCTTATATACCCTGGTAGATTTTTTGTTTTCTTGGCCTTTTTTCAGAGAATATGAATGATAACACGAAAAATTTTTTTCCACTCTTGATTAGTGGTTGGGTGTTTTCTCTTTCAAAGTTATTACGACAACCAAAACCATCCAAATGACCCTGATCGAAGGTTCACATACCCCAGTTTTTAATACCATGTATTGTCCCTTCTAACATCAATGACAGCTTGAAGTCTTTTGTGGTAGTTGTGGATGAGGCTCTTTATTTTCTCAGATATTAAAGCTGCCCATTCTACTTGGTAAGAAGCTTCCAGTTCCTGTAAATTCCTGGGCTTCATTGCATGAACTGCGTGCTTGAGTTCTCCCCAGAGTGTCTCACTGCTATTGAGGTCAGGAGACTAAGATGGCCACTCAAGAACTTTCACTTTTTTCTGGTGTAACCAATGACAAGTCAACTTGGCCTTGGGTTTTGGATCATTGTCATGTTGGAACCTACAGGTACGTCCCATGTGCAACTTCCGGGCTGATGAGTGCAAATTTGCCTACAGTATTTGCTAATAACGTGTTACATTCATCTTTCCTTAAACTTTGACCAAGTTTCCAGTGCCTTTGTAGCTCACACATCTCCAGATCAGCAATGATACACCTCTGTGCTTTGCAGTAGGAATGGTGTTCATTTCATCATAGGCCTTGTTGACACCTCTCCAAATGTAACATTTATGGTTGTGGCCAAAAAGTTTGATTTTGGTCTCATCACTCCAAATTACCTCGCTCCGGAGATTTAGTTGCTTGTCTCTTTCCTGTTTGGCATATTGTAGGCGAGATACTTTGCGACATTTGCGCAGTAATAGCTTTCTTCTGGCGACTCAACCATGAAGTCCATTTTTTCAAGTGCCTCCGTATTGTGCATCTAGAAACAGCCACATCGCTAGTTTTCAGTGAGTCCTGTATTTCAGCTGATGTTATTTGTGAGTTTTACTTTGCATCAGAAACAATTTTCCTGGCAGTTGTGGCTGAAAGTTCTGTTGGTCTACCTGATGGTGGCTTGGTTTTTGCAAAGCACTTCATTTTCCATTTGTTAATCACAGTTTGAACACTGCTGACTGGCATTATCAATTCCTTGGATATGTTTTGTATCCCTTTCCTGTTTTATACAGTTCAACTATCTTTTCCCATAGATCCGTTGACAATTCTTTTGCTTTCCCCATGACTCACAATCAAGAAACATCAGTGGCTGGATGAAAGATGCAAGAGTAGGTCTGGATTCCAGAAACTTAAGGTCCAGTCACACACATCGACGCTCCAGCGATCCCAACAGCGATAACGACCTGCCGGGATCGCTGGAGCATCGTTACCTGGTCACTGGGAAGCTGTCAAACAGGCAGATCTCCCCAGCGATCAGGGACCTGGGAGCCACCTCCCACATCGCTGGAAGCAATGTTACTAGCGTCCTCCAGAACATTCATCCAGAGAATGGCAGCAACTCACCGGGCAGGTTTCAGCAGTGTTTCTTTATTATTTATTCCATGAAAACAGGGTTTTTTTCAGGGGTAGTGTAGGGAGGATGGGGGTCGCAACAACGGGCCGTTTCGCCCAGTCTCGTGCTTCGACGAGACCGTGCGAAACGGCCCATTATTGTGACCCCCATCCTCCCTCCACTACTCCTGAAAAACCACCTGTTTTCATGGAATAAATAATAAAGAAACACTGCTGAAACCTGCCCGGGGAGCTGCTGCCATTCTCTGGATGAATGTTCTGTGTAACGTATCTCTAACCTGGAAGTGCACCCTGGGACAGGAAATCCAGCAGAGCTGTGAGGAGAAACACAGGTGCCCCTAAAATAAGGGAAAGGAGAGCTCTGTGTCGACTCGCTGATGCCCAGCTGCCCTGAAGTAAGTGTCAAGTTTACCAGCGTCCTCCCTGCTTAGCTCAGCCTGTAAGCAGGGAGGAAGCTGGTAACTATGATAAACACCAGGTATCTAGGCAGCGCACATAGTTTCCAGCGTTACCAACAACCAAAAAATGGTTGTGACATCGCTGGAGAGATCGTTGTAATGTCACAGTTACAACGATCTCGCTGATGGTCTCGTTATGTGTGACTGGGGCTTTACTCAGCTTTTATGCACACACACTAATTACAAGCAAACAGGTCACAGGTGAGCATGTTACCTTTATTGGCCATTCATACCCATTTGTGTAAACTTCTGTTCCTGTTACCAGGCCAAAATCACCAGAGTATTTGACCTTTTGATCTGGGTCATTTGGATGTTTTTGTCTGTCATTATGATTTTAAAAAGAGAAAACACAAAAGTTTGAAAAAAAAATGTCTTCACCCAACCAGTGAAGTAAACAAAAGGTTAGCGCTCGGGTTACAACACGGACACTGCTCTCAGTATATTTACCTTTAGGCTTTATTAAAAAAGTGTAGAATTCCAATTCCTCCACAACGCGTTTCTGCGCTTAATGCGCCTTTCTCAAGTGGTAACTGAAATTCTCATTCTAATTATTTAAATACATTACATGACATAAGGGGGAGGGACAAATTAGGAAATTATACCAGGGTATGTGGAAAAACAGATCTGGATCCTGGAACTGGTTCCCTATCTAGTAATATATTCATGGTTAACCGAAAATGTAGCCTATTATCAAAGAGCAAAAACTAATTGCTATACTGCATACTGCAGTTGATATAACGGAGTGATACTTTAAAATGCATTAAAAATATACAATAAATAGTACATAATAATATAAAATTGTCAATTAATAAAAATTATCAATTAATGAAAATCCATTAAAAATTGAATAAAATGGGGACTTGAGGGTATGGGGGAGGGAAAGATAGGGGGGGAGAGGGGGGAGGACATGAAAGGACAAGGAAAAGACAACCTATCATAAAACATATAATAAAATTACTAGAGAATAATTGGTTCCTATAATAAAATTAAATCGTACATTACCCTGACAATCATCCAGAATGATTAATTAAATAGTGTTTTCAAGCATAAGATTGAGTCCCTCTGGGGACAGGGTGCCCATTTTGAAGATCCAAAACGACTCTCTCTTATTCAGCGTATTGATTCTGTTAGTAGTGTCATCATTTATCTGTTCTATTACCAGGAGTTTCAATTTGGAAGGATCTCTATTGTGGGCCAGGTCAAAATGCCTGGAAACACTATGTTTAATGAAGCCTATGCTGATGTTGTGTCGGTGTTTGTTCAGTCTTGCCCTCATTGTCTGTGTGGTTCTTCCTATGTATTGCTGACCACATGGGCACTCTAATAGGTAGACAACGCAACGTGAGGAGCAATCTAACCGTTGTTTAATATCAAATGTTGAGTTAGTAGTGTTAGATTTGAAATTCGTGCTCCCATCAGATATGGTGTTACAACATTTACATCGGCGTATTCCACACCTAAAACAACCAATTATGGGGACAGTTGAGGGTATCCCAGATGGGGTTCCTTTTATATTAAGAGAGCGGATTCTACTTGGAGCCAGAATACTACGAAGGTTCCTCCCTCGTCTAAATATAATTTTAGGTTGTTTGGGAAGAATTTTAGACAGTATGGGATCCCCCTGTAAAATGAACCAATATTTCTTTAACAAGGCATAAATATTTTTGTATGATTTGTTGAAAGTTGTTATAAGATTGCAGGTATTGGCATTTATGGCCTCCTTAGCTACTTTCTTGTTCTGACTCTTATTTTCAAGAAATTCCTTTTGTGCATGATTTTTGCATTTAAAAAAAGCATCCTTCAACAGTAGACTAGGGTATTTTTTAATTCTAAACCTCTCTCTCAGGATTCTGGCTTCAGCAAGGTAATCACTATCTTTCGTGCAGTTCTTCCTAACACGGAGATATTGCCCGTATGGAATATTCCTTATCCAGGAAGGGAGGTGGCTGCTGTAGAACTCAAGATAGCTATTCACGTCCACCTTCTTAAAGAAAGTGGACGTGCTGCATTGCCCTTCTTGGTTAATCCTGATTGATAGATCCAAATACTGGATTTGGATGTTGGATATACTCATTGTGAAGCTTAAACCCCAATTATTGTTGTTTAGAAAGTCTACAAATTCCCTTGCTTCCTCTTCACTGCCTGACCAGAGAATAAGTAGGTCATCTATAAACCTCTTATAGAATTTAATGTATTTGGTCCCTAGTAGGGACTGTGCGATGGCCACGGACTCGAACGCACCCATATATAGGCCCGCATAACTGGGTGCGAATCTGGTGCCCATCGCACAGCCCCTAATCTGTCTATAGAGTCTCCCCTGGTTATCAAATACATTATTATGCAGTATGAACTCAATACCCTGTAATAAAAAATGTCTCTGTGCATTAGGTATATTATTGTCATTGGAAAGGATCCGGTCTATGACTCTTAGACCTTTATCATGAGGAATGTTAGAATATAAAGAATTGACGTCAAGCGTGATTAATAAAATACCTGGAAGTGGGGGTAATTCAGTGATCAATCCTATTAACTGAGTAGAGTCTTTTAGGTAGGATGGTAGCCCCATGTTGTATGGTTGTAAAAAAAGATCGATGTAATGGGATAGATTGCTTGTGATTGAGTTGATTCCTGAAATAATGGGGCGTCCGGGGGGATCAATAATAGATTTATGGATTTTTGGGAGAAAATAAAAATGAGGGGTTTTAAATTCATCTATATTCAGGAATTTAAACTCCTTTTTGTTCAATATTCCCATTTTCTTCGCATTCTTTATCAGTGATTTGTATTGAGAAAAATTTTCCAGTAATGGGTTGGACACTAATTCTCTATAATAATGCTTGTCTTTTAATATGTTCACACTTTTTGCGGCATACCATTCTCTATTCATTACAACTATACCACCCCCTTTATCTGCCTGTCGGATGGTTAGATTATTATTATCAACTAGTCTTTTGATGGAGAACCGTTCTCCCTTTGTGAGGTTATCTTTTTGTTTAATGTCCGTGATATCCCTTATTTCTTTCAGAGCCAAGTTCTGGAAGGTCTCTAAATGGGAGCCTTTATGGTGGGTAGGGTAAAAGCTGCTTTTAGTTAATGGATCTACATGTAGAAAATCAACCTCCCCTTGTGTATTACTCCTATTGCTTAATCCCCCATCAGTGTTTAGAGTTGGGATTGGTTGTTCTTTAGGGGTTTTGGATTGTTCTATGATAAAATGTCTTTTTATTGTTAATTTCCTAATAAATTCGTTAAAATCTAAGAAAAGTCTAAAAGGATTGATGTTGGATTTGGGGCAAAATGATAGTCCACGTCCCAGTAATTTAATCTCATGGTGGGTCAATTCTACGTCGGAGATGTTGAAGATGCCATTGCCCATTTGTTTGGACTCTTTTAAATCTAAAGAACCGTTGCCATTATTCTTTTTATTACCATTCTTTTCATTGTCATTTTTGTCATGTGTAGAATGAATTTGATTATTTCCTAGTCTATTTTTGTTTTTTTCCCTTCTTTTATTGTACTGGGGGAATTCTGAGTGGATCGCAGATTGCCCTCCTCTGCATCCTCTCCTTGTCTTTTTCTTTTTGTTTTGCGGATTACAACCCGTTGAAAAAAATGAGTGATTTTTCCAGTATTGGTGTTGGTGATAACCTCACAAAGGGAGAACGGTTCTCCATCAAAAGACTAGTTGATAATAATAATCTAACCATCCGACAGGCAGATAAAGGGGGTGGTATAGTTGTAATGAATAGAGAATGGTATGCCGCAAAAAGTGTGAACATATTAAAAGACAAGCATTATTATAGAGAATTAGTGTCCAACCCATTACTGGAAAATTTTTCTCAATACAAATCACTGATAAAGAATGCGAAGAAAATGGGAATATTGAACAAAAAGGAGTTTAAATTCCTGAATATAGATGAATTTAAAACCCCTCATTTTTATTTTCTCCCAAAAATCCATAAATCTATTATTGATCCCCCCGGACGCCCCATTATTTCAGGAATCAACTCAATCACAAGCAATCTATCCCATTACATCGATCTTTTTTTACAACCATACAACATGGGGCTACCATCCTACCTAAAAGACTCTACTCAGTTAATAGGATTGATCACTGAATTACCCCCACTTCCAGGTATTTTATTAATCACGCTTGACGTCAATTCTTTATATTCTAACATTCCTCATGATAAAGGTCTAAGAGTCATAGACCGGATCCTTTCCAATGACAATAATATACCTAATGCACAGAGACATTTTTTATTACAGGGTATTGAGTTCATACTGCATAATAATGTATTTGATAACCAGGGGAGACTCTATAGACAGATTAGGGGCTGTGCGATGGGCACCAGATTCGCACCCAGTTATGCGGGCCTATATATGGGTGCGTTCGAGTCCGTGGCCATCGCACAGTCCCTACTAGGGACCAAATACATTAAATTCTATAAGAGGTTTATAGATGACCTACTTATTCTCTGGTCAGGCAGTGAAGAGGAAGCAAGGGAATTTGTAGACTTTCTAAACAACAATAATTGGGGTTTAAGCTTCACAATGAGTATATCCAACATCCAAATCCAGTATTTGGATCTATCAATCAGGATTAACCAAGAAGGGCAATGCAGCACGTCCACTTTCTTTAAGAAGGTGGACGTGAATAGCTATCTTGAGTTCTACAGCAGCCACCTCCCTTCCTGGATAAGGAATATTCCATACGGGCAATATCTCCGTGTTAGGAAGAACTGCACGAAAGATAGTGATTACCTTGCTGAAGCCAGAATCCTGAGAGAGAGGTTTAGAATTAAAAAATACCCTAGTCTACTGTTGAAGGATGCTTTTTTTAAATGCAAAAATCATGCACAAAAGGAATTTCTTGAAAATAAGAGTCAGAACAAGAAAGTAGCTAAGGAGGCCATAAATGCCAATACCTGCAATCTTATAACAACTTTCAACAAATCATACAAAAATATTTATGCCTTGTTAAAGAAATATTGGTTCATTTTACAGGGGGATCCCATACTGTCTAAAATTCTTCCCAAACAACCTAAAATTATATTTAGACGAGGGAGGAACCTTCGTAGTATTCTGGCTCCAAGTAGAATCCGCTCTCTTAATATAAAAGGAACCCCATCTGGGATACCCTCAACTGTCCCCATAATTGGTTGTTTTAGGTGTGGAATACGCCGATGTAAATGTTGTAACACCATATCTGATGGGAGCACGAATTTCAAATCTAACACTACTAACTCAACATTTGATATTAAACAACGGTTAGATTGCTCCTCACGTTGCGTTGTCTACCTATTAGAGTGCCCATGTGGTCAGCAATACATAGGAAGAACCACACAGACAATGAGGGCAAGACTGAACAAACACCGACACAACATCAGCATAGGCTTCATTAAACATAGTGTTTCCAGGCATTTTGACCTGGCCCACAATAGAGATCCTTCCAAATTGAAACTCCTGGTAATAGAACAGATAAATGATGACACTACTAACAGAATCAATACGCTGAATAAGAGAGAGTCGTTTTGGATCTTCAAAATGGGCACCCTGTCCCCAGAGGGACTCAATCTTATGCTTGAAAACACTATTTAATTAATCATTCTGGATGATTGTCAGGGTAATGTACGATTTAATTTTATTATAGGAACCAATTATTCTCTAGTAATTTTATTATATGTTTTATGATAGGTTGTCTTTTCCTTGTCCTTTCATGTCCTCCCCCCTCCTCCCCCCCTATCTTTCCCTCCCCCATACCCTCAAGTCCCCATTTTATTCAATTTTTAATGGATTTTCATTAATTGATAATTTTTATTAATTGACAATTTTATATTATTATGTACTATTTATTTTATATTTTTAATGCATTTTAAAGTATCACTCCGTTATATCAACTGCAGTATGCAGTATAGCAATTAGTTTTTGCTCTTTGATAATAGGCTACATTTTCGGTTAACCATGAATATATTACTAGATAGGGAACCAGTTCCAGGATCCAGATCTGTTTTTCCACATACCCTGGTATAATTTCCTAATTTGTCCCTCCCCCTTATGTCATGTAATGTATTTAAATAATTAGAATGAGAATTTCAGTTACCACTTGAGAAAGGCGCATTAAGCGCAGAAACGCGTTGTGGAGGAATTGGAATTCTACACTTTTTTAATAAAGCCTAAAGGTAAATATACTGAGAGCAGTGTCCGTGTTGTAACCCGAGCGCTAACCTTTTGTTTACTTCACTGCACACTCCCCACGTCTTCCCCTCGGGGAATCGTGGCTCTGAGCAGCACGGCTCCCGGACTCTGCTCGCCTTGACACTTCAGCTTCATCATCGTGCTGTGAACCTGCCGGCTTGCACGCCTGGGGATCTCAGCACATCCTGGGAAGCGGACCCGCTCAGCATTAGGACCTTAACAGCCCTCTCACCACATGGCAGCCAGCCCTTAAACATCAGACACGGATCACCGTCCATCCTCTTTCCCAGGCCCGTCTGATCCAGCGGCTCCAACAAACTGTATCTCCGCCTGCCAGTCAGTTGTGCGACCCGGGCACAACCTAAAAAGGTGAGCACTTGGCCATAGTAACCGTTCTCAATAACCGCTTAGCAGTTTGGCGCAACTTGTCTTATTTTTCATTGCATGCTCCTGTTTGGAAGAGCGTTACCCGCTACTGCTGCCGACTGCATTGTTTCACAATTGGAGAAATTGAGACATTACCCAAAGCAATCTACAAAGAGCACCAGCTAAAAAGAACTCTTTTCTTGTATAAGTATAAAGACATTGTTTTTTCCATCTACTCCAAAAAATCGATCTGATTATTAGGTCATACAATTTTTAGCAATCTCCCCGCAGGGTGAACACTAGGGGGCACGTTAAAATGGATTTTTACATCACTAATAGAGAAGCCCAAAGAGAACTGAAAATCATGGAAGCCCTAGGGGTAAATGCAAGTTCTGAATTAATTAATTCACCTGAGACTAGCAACAAACTGTGTGAGGATGATAGAAAAAATATGATCTCTATTTTTCATAACTATGAAAACAAGTGCAAAGTTGAAATCATTAATCACATTGATGCCATGTTTTTAAGGAAATACTTAGATGAGAAGCTTGTACCAAAAGGTTTAAAAATACCACAGAAATCAACCTACCCTAATGACAGGGAATTCACACACAGGTGGGATAATTATATTTTGGAGTGCTCTATTGGCATGCTACAGATTTTACTACATAAACGATTAAGTTTAGCTGAACAATCGATACAGGACATGAGTAAACTATGTTTGGAGATCAATAAATTCACTAATAGCCAGGATTATAGAGAGACTAATGCCAAACTAAAAATAAGAATAACGAGATTTGAGGAAGAAATAATAAATAAGAAAATTATGAAATATTTGAGAGATAAGAATGATAATAATGAAAAAAATGACAACCCACAAAAAACAACAGATAGTCCAGAAAAAATGGAAACTAACATTGTCAATCAATTGGTAACGAGCCCCCCCCGTGTAAACATCAACAGTAAAGATAACAAAAATAATGTAGGTAGTAATGATGAAATACAATCAACACATGAACCAACCTTCGATGCCACGAAGGATAAAAATAAGAATAAAAAGAATAAGGTAAATTCAAAAAACATGATTGAGAAGGATAATATGGGAATACACAAAACACTCAAAACCACTGAACAGAGAAAATACTATGAGGAACATAAAAAATCCCTGTTAAATAGAGGCCTACAACAATGCATAACTGATGACAGGAATAAGAATAAAGAAAAAAGACTAAGCAAGTCCACTACAAATAGTAATGAAACACCCAAGAAGAAACAGAATATTAACAATAAAGAAACTCCCCTCAAAAAAACTCCTAAGAAAAACACCAATAACCAATTGATTGTTGAAATGAAAGCAAATTCGAGCACTACCACTACCACTGACACTAATAGTATTTCATTACAGAAGAATGTCCCCACTATAACCACTCCAGAATATATTCACACTATTAGCCCAGAAGACAAAACAATTACTGCCCATAATGAGATTATCCTTGACACTGATTCAGCAGCTCAAGATAATACACCTCTCATTGACTTCTATGATGAATTTAATAACAAGGAACCACTTGTCACAAACACCAACACCTCTTTTGAACTGTTCACACTACACGATTGTTCACCTGCACAGACGCACAATCACACATTGGATGACACTTTATATCAAGAATTACCCACCTCACCCACATCACTCAGTTCACCCAATAGAGAGAAAAATACACAGGACCTTCAGGTAAACACCACTAAAAATGAACAAATCTACGCACAAGTCACGCAAGACAAGGTCGACACCCCCACTCACAATAACACCAATACTGGAAAAATCACTCATTTTTTTCAACGGGTTGTAATCCGCAAAACAAAAAGAAAAAGACAAGGAGAGGATGCAGAGGAGGGCAATCTGCGATCCACTCAGAATTCCCCCAGTACAATAAAAGAAGGGAAAAAAACAAAAATAGACTAGGAAATAATCAAATTCATTCTACACATGACAAAAATGACAATGAAAAGAATGGTAATAAAAAGAATAATGGCAACGGTTCTTTAGATTTAAAAGAGTCCAAACAAATGGGCAATGGCATCTTCAACATCTCCGACGTAGAATTGACCCACCATGAGATTAAATTACTGGGACGTGGACTATCATTTTGCCCCAAATCCAACATCAATCCTTTTAGACTTTTCTTAGATTTTAACGAATTTATTAGGAAATTAACAATAAAAAGACATTTTATCATAGAACAATCCAAAACCCCTAAAGAACAACCAATCCCAACTCTAAACACTGATGGGGGATTAAGCAATAGGAGTAATACACAAGGGGAGGTTGATTTTCTACATGTAGATCCATTAACTAAAAGCAGCTTTTACCCTACCCACCATAAAGGCTCCCATTTAGAGACCTTCCAGAACTTGGCTCTGAAAGAAATAAGGGATATCACGGACATTAAACAAAAAGATAACCTCACAAAGGGAGAACGGTTCTCCATCAAAAGACTAGTTGATAATAATAATCTAACCATCCGACAGGCAGATAAAGGGGGTGGTATAGTTGTAATGAATAGAGAATGGTATGCCGCAAAAAGTGTGAACATATTAAAAGACAAGCATTATTATAGAGAATTAGTGTCCAACCCATTACTGGAAAATTTTTCTCAATACAAATCACTGATAAAGAATGCGAAGAAAATGGGAATATTGAACAAAAAGGAGTTTAAATTCCTGAATATAGATGAATTTAAGACCCCTCATTTTTATTTTCTCCCAAAAATCCATAAATCTATTATTGATCCCCCCCGAACGCCCCATTATTTCAGGAATCAACTCAATCACAAGCAATCTATCCCATTACATCGATCTCTTTTTTTACAACCATACAACATGGGGCTACCATCCTACCTAAAAGACTCTACTCAGTTAATAGGATTGATCACTGAATTACCCCCACTTCCAGGTATTTTATTAATCACGCTTGACGTCAATTCTTTATATTCTAACATTCCTCATGATAAAGGTCTAAGAGTCATAGACCGGATCCTTTCCAATGACAATAATATACCTAATGCACAGAGACATTTTTTATTACAGGGTATTGAGTTCATACTGCATAATAATGTATTTGATAACCAGGGGAGACTCTATAGACAGATTAGGGGCTGTGCGATGGGCACCAGATTCGCACCCAGTTATGCGGGCCTATATATGGGTGCGTTCGAGTCCGTGGCCATCGCACAGTCCCTACTAGGGACCAAATACATTAAATTCTATAAGAGGTTTATAGATGACCTACTTATTCTCTGGTCAGGCAGTGAAGAGGAAGCAAGGGAATTTGTAGACTTTCTAAACAACAATAATTGGGGTTTAAGCTTCACAATGAGTATATCCAACATCCAAATCCAGTATTTGGATCTATCAATCAGGATTAACCAAGAAGGGCAATGCAGCACGTCCACTTTCTTTAAGAAGGTGGACGTGAATAGCTATCTTGAGTTCTACAGCAGCCACCTCCCTTCCTGGATAAGGAATATTCCATACGGGCAATATCTCCGTGTTAGGAAGAACTGCACGAAAGATAGTGATTACCTTGCTGAAGCCAGAATCCTGAGAGAGAGGTTTAGAATTAAAAAATACCCTAGTCTACTGTTGAAGGATGCTTTTTTTAAATGCAAAAATCATGCACAAAAGGAATTTCTTGAAAATAAGAGTCAGAACAAGAAAGTAGCTAAGGAGGCCATAAATGCCAATACCTGCAATCTTATAACAACTTTCAACAAATCATACAAAAATATTTATGCCTTGTTAAAGAAATATTGGTTCATTTTACAGGGGGATCCCATACTGTCTAAAATTCTTCCCAAACAACCTAAAATTATATTTAGACGAGGGAGGAACCTTCGTAGTATTCTGGCTCCAAGTAGAATCCGCTCTCTTAATATAAAAGGAACCCCATCTGGGATACCCTCAACTGTCCCCATAATTGGTTGTTTTAGGTGTGGAATACGCCGATGTAAATGTTGTAACACCATATCTGATGGGAGCACGAATTTCAAATCTAACACTACTAACTCAACATTTGATATTAAACAACGGTTAGATTGCTCCTCACGTTGCGTTGTCTACCTATTAGAGTGCCCATGTGGTCAGCAATACATAGGAAGAACCACACAGACAATGAGGGCAAGACTGAACAAACACCGACACAACATCAGCATAGGCTTCATTAAACATAGTGTTTCCAGGCATTTTGACCTGGCCCACAATAGAGATCCTTCCAAATTGAAACTCCTGGTAATAGAACAGATAAATGATGACACTACTAACAGAATCAATACGCTGAATAAGAGAGAGTCGTTTTGGATCTTCAAAATGGGCACCCTGTCCCCAGAGGGACTCAATCTTATGCTTGAAAACACTATTTAATTAATCATTCTGGATGATTGTCAGGGTAATGTACGATTTAATTTTATTATAGGAACCAATTATTCTCTAGTAATTTTATTATATGTTTTATGATAGGTTGTCTTTTCCTTGTCCTTTCATGTCCTCCCCCCTCTCCCCCCCTATCTTTCCCTCCCCCATACCCTCAAGTCCCCATTTTATTCAATTTTTAATGGATTTTCATTAATTGATAATTTTTATTAATTGACAATTTTATATTATTATGTACTATTTATTTTATATTTTTAATGCATTTTAAAGTATCACTCCGTTATATCAACTGCAGTATGCAGTATAGCAATTAGTTTTTGCTCTTTGATAATAGGCTACATTTTCGGTTAACCATGAATATATTACTAGATAGGGAACCAGTTCCAGGATCCAGATCTGTTTTTCCACATACCCTGGTATAATTTCCTAATTTGTCCCTCCCCCTTATGTCATGTAATGTATTTAAATAATTAGAATGAGAATTTCAGTTACCACTTGAGAAAGGCGCATTAAGCGCAGAAACGCGTTGTGGAGGAATTGGAATTCTACACTTTTTTAATAAAGCCTAAAGGTAAATATACTGAGAGCAGTGTCCGTGTTGTAACCCGAGCGCTAACCTTTTGTTTACTTCACTGCACACTCCCCACGTCTTCCCCTCGGGGAATCGTGGCTCTGAGCAGCACGGCTCCCGGACTCTGCTCGCCTTGACACTTCAGCTTCATCATCGTGCTGTGAACCTGCCGGCTTGCACGCCTGGGGATCTCAGCACATCCTGGGAAGCGGACCCGCTCAGCATTAGGACCTTAACAGCCCTCTCACCACATGGCAGCCAGCCCTTAAACATCAAAAAGAAAATCTGGCACACCATAAAGACAATAGTCCAGTAGTTAATGTTGATGGCTTTTTTATTCGTGGAATCAATTCAATATTCTTTTCATATGTATATCTCAGTCATTTGTATAAACGTTTTCGGCTATTGCCTTCCTCAGACACAAATAACTGGTAATAAAAACAGAAACAGTCACAATGAACATCATGTATTAAATTTGGAACCACATTTTTAACAGAAAAATCCACAAAAAAGCCCAACAATCACTAAAAAAGAACAATAATGAAGAGGATACAAAAAGAAAAAAGGGAAAGGGGAAAAAATTTTTTATTGCATACAATAATAATCAACACAGGATAGAATTCTCCCATGGTGGAAAAAGAGTCAGGATCTTGAATACCTGTATGCCTCCTTCCTTCCTAATATGCATGAACTCTTCACATATACAAAAAATTCTGTACACAACAGTGTCTAAAACGACATAAATAAAGAGAGATTAATGAAAATAATGAGAAGGAGTATAACAAAATAACACCTCAAAGGAATCAACCCTGACTCGGATTGTATAGGTATCCAAACAATGTGTAATCAAACTCATGCTACCATACTAGAATAGAACGTCGGTCCCTCCTTCTTTACAACTCAATACATTTGAAATCCATATATAGCAAAAAAGTATAGAAGACTACTCCAGATGGCGTGAATGTGATGGACTACTACATTACCTTATAGTGTAATATGCTTTACAATATTGAAAAGAACCAACATAAACTTGGGAACCCGTGGAAGTTCTCTAAATAAAAAAGAAAGTATTACCATGGACAAAATTCCTATAATCAATGCTAGACCATATACAGTAACAAGGCACAATCCATACCTGTTATGTTGATTTAATTAGAATTCCACTACCATAACATAAAATGAATGTAACAAGAAGCAAATGCTGCAAAGTAAAGACAACAAAACCATCAGGTCCAAAGCAGTATAACAGCCACAATCTATGTATTAAGCACATAGCATACCTTAAGGTAAAGCCCAGGATACAAAGGATCACCAGAAACCTGGTAAAATAACGAGCAAAATGAACAAAGTACTAAAAAAAAAAAAAAAAAAAAGGCAAAGATTCAAGAGAGGGCACTCCTCCTTACTCACTGGTGCTGTTCGCTGCAGGGACCTGGCAGAAATGCACTGAGTAACGTCAGAAACTGGCTTTTATAACGACCGGGGCGGCCAAATACCTCCTACTTCCGGTATTTGGACCGCAAAACGCGCTTTGGAACGCACGCGTAACCGGAAGTGACGTCACCGGCGGTGACGTCACCGGAAGTGACGTCGCGGCACTAAAATCGTGCTGGAAAAGCAAAAGAAACATACAGGAAACGCTTGTCATGGTAGTGTTTCCTGTTGAAGCGGTACATGTTGCCAGGGAAACCTAGTTCAAGCCTAAACAAAGAAAAAAAGAATACAGTAATAAGAAAAAAAGCGATTATGCTTATAGTAAGACATACCAGAATAATACTTGGAACTGTATATGTCAGCATGATATGAATATTATAACAAATGGAGGATTACCTCCAATCTAGGTATATCAAGTACTTAAGAATACCAAAACCATAAAACCATATAAGACAGGGGGAACCGGAGAATATCTCACGGGCATACCTGTAAATCATCAAGTTACCCATACTGTTTAATTAAAAGAAAGCAGAAAAATGCACCAACAAATGAGGGAAAAATTGTCATGAAACCTCATATTCTCTATTAAGACCTAAGGGAAAAAGAGTTTGGAGACGATGGATCCAAAATGACTCTCGCTCCTTTAAACGTTTAACCCTATCTCCTCCCCGTCTGGCTAGGGGCACCTGTTCCAACACCTGGAATCGAAGTTGTGAAATACCATGTCCCTTCTCTATGAAGTGGCTTGGTACTGGTAACAGGGTGTTACTACACCTAATCGTTGACTTGTGTTTACTGATGCGGTCTCGGATACGCTGGGTGGTCTCTCCAACGTATCCGAGACCGCACGGACATTTCAAGAGATAAACTACATAAGACGAATCACAGGTAAAATACCCACGGATCGTGAAGACCTTGCCCGATCTGGGATGTGTAAACGTTGATCCCTTTACCATATGGGAGCACTGAAGGCATCCAAGACAAGGAAAATTTCCTTCCCTTGGAACACCCAAAAACCTTTGTCTGGTTAATTTCTCAGAACCTATATCAGCACGAACCAATCGGTCCTTAAGACTTTGTGATCTTTTATAGCAAAATAATGGTGGAACACTAAACTCCGCGATATTAGGATAAGATTTCCTGAGAATAGGCCAATGTTCCCTCACAATCTTTTTGATCTTATATGAATGCGGATGAAATGTTGATACAAAAGCCACCCGGGGGGTTGAAACAGGTTCCCTAGATGTCAAAGCAGTGCGAGGTGACGCTAAATGTAAGGGGTATCCCCTCCTAGTAAATTTTTGAGTCATTTCCTCTTGTCTGGTTTTCAATCTTGCAGGATCCGTGACAATCCTTTTTAATCTCATATGTTGGGAATGGGGCAACGAACTCTTAATATGACGAGGATGACAACTATCATAATGAAGTATGCTATTTTTATCTGTAGGTTTAGTGTAAATATCAACAGTTACTGTGCCACGATCATCCAACATAACCAAAGTATCAAGAAAAGAGATTTCCTGTAAACTAGTATGAATAGAAAAAGTTAGACCAGGAACTAATGTATTTAAGCGATTAAACATCAGATCCAACTCCATTTTCGTCCCTGTCCACACAACAAACACGTCATCTATATAACGCCTCCAAATTAATGCCCTAGATTGTAATAAGGGATCCGATATCACATAATTATATTCAAAGTAAGCCATAAAGATATTAGCGTAGGGGGGCGCCATGTTCGAACCCATGGCGGTCCCCCTACGCTGCATGTAAAACTGGTCCATAAAAAGAAAAAAATTGTTCCGAAGAACCAATTCTATGAACTCTCTACAAAAAACCTTTTGCTGACTACTGAGTACGCTAAATGAATCCAGAAACCACTCAATGGCTTCTAAACCCAAATCGTGTCCAATAGATGTGTATAAACTATTCACATCCATGGTAACGAGAATACTATTACTAGGTAATGGACCCAACTCTCGAATGACAGAAAGAAAATGCGACGTATCTTTAAGATATGAGGGAATTAAGGGAACCAAAGGAGACAAAATTTTATCAACCATTATTGCCAAAGGCGAGAGTAGTGACTCAGTCGACGCCACTATAGGGCGTCCTGGTGGACGTAAGAGATTTTTATGTACCTTAGGCAAGGTATAAAATACAGGCGTGATGGGATGCTGTGCCACAAGGAATTCTGCTAATTTTGAGTCAATGATGTTATTATTCTGATAATGCTCAACCTTCTTAATGATTATGTCCCTAATGGAACATGTAGGATCATGATCAATGGGAGTATAAGTCTCCGTGTCGTTTAGTTGCTGTTTAATCTCCTGAATGTAATATGCCCGATCCATAATGACCACAGCCCCACCTTTATCCGCCGGCTTAATAATAACCTTTTTATTAGTCTGCAATTGCCGCATGGATTGTATGACATATGAAGGAAGATTCCGTTTTATCCTATGCTCCCCTCGTTCTATATTATTGATTAATTGGTCAACATCCTGTGTGACCAATTTCGCAAAAGTCTCCACCGGATGGTAGTGTTTAGGAGGTTGAAATTTACTCATGATACGTAGGTTCAAACCATTCAGGGAGAACGCAGAGGAGGAAGAGGTTGGTATCGGAGACATATCAGTACTAAATTGACTGAAATGTGCCTTCAATCTAATGGTTCTAAAGAAACGTCGAAGTTCCTGATCGACCTTAAATGAATTAAGATTAGGGTAGGACAGAAGGAAAGTCCCTTCTGTAATAACTCCAAATCTGAAGGTGAGATTATTTGGGAAGAAATATTATAAACCAAATCAGATTGACCTACCTGTGGTCGTGGTTGTGATGGATAACGATAGCTACCTCGACCTCTTCCACCACCGCGTCCCGCCCTGCGTCTGCCTCCGTAATATCGTGGTTGAAAAAATGCATAAGGTGGATAACCCACACCCAAGCTCTCAAGACTACTCCCGGAACCGTACAGGTCCTGTCTAGGATATGGCCAATCATTAGGATCTTTATTCCGCCATCTGTAGACCCGTCCTTGGACGTAGTCATCTTGATCACGCAAGAACTTCTTTTTCTTGCGGTCCTGCACTACCTTCCGGAAATCCGCTATGGTCTTCCGTGTCTTGTTCTTCACACTGGAAAATTCACCTGATGATAACGTATCCTTAAGTTGTTCTTCAACCGTACTCACTTTTTCTGTCAATTCAGCAAGTTCTGTCTGTAAATAATCAATGGTAAGCGTCATTAAGTCAAACGAACATTTGTTCAAGATACTTTCGTATCGGTCGCAGTATTCAGTATTTTCAGCAAACAGGGTAGGACGAAGATTTACTCTTATCCCGCGAGGGATACGTCTGTTTCTAAAGTACTCAGCAAGAGTGGTTTGATGAAGCTCAAGAGCGGTTTTGGCGTCGTAACAATTGCTCATAATCCTTTTGATGTGTCTCTTCAGGTGTCGTTGTTAGGAATTGGTTGGAAGAAACCACTCTTTCCACTATGGTGGAGGATTCAGTATCCGCATAAGAAAATAAAGTCGGAGTAGACATATCCGAAAAAATAGTTGTGGCCAGCCGAATACAGTCAATTAGTTATCAGATAGAGCCAGCTCACAAAAAGAGACCGTGGGTTTGCCAGAAAGGGTATCATATAATCAAAAAGAAAATCTGGCACACCATAAAGACAATAGTCCAGTAGTTAATGTTGATGGCTTTTTTATTCGTGGAATCAATTCAATATTCTTTTCATATGTATATCTCAGTCATTTGTATAAACGTTTTCGGCTATTGCCTTCCTCAGACACAAATAACTGGTAATAAAAACAGAAACAGTCACAATGAACATCATGTATTAAATTTGGAACCACATTTTTAACAGAAAAATCCACAAAAAAGCCCAACAATCACTAAAAAAGAACAATAATGAAGAGGATACAAAAAGAAAAAAGGGAAAGGGGAAAAAATTTTTTATTGCATACAATAATAATCAACACAGGATAGAATTCTCCCATGGTGGAAAAAGAGTCAGGATCTTGAATACCTGTATGCCTCCTTCCTTCCTAATATGCATGAACTCTTCACATATACAAAAAATTCTGTACACAACAGTGTCTAAAACGACATAAATAAAGAGAGATTAATGAAAATAATGAGAAGGAGTATAACAAAATAACACCTCAAAGGAATCAACCATGACTCGGATTGTATAGGTATCCAAACAATGTGTAATCAAACTCATGCTACCATACTAGAATAGAACGTCGGTCCCTCCTTCTTTACAACTCAATACATTTGAAATCCATATATAGCAAAAGTGACGTCACCGCCGTGGACGTCACTTCCGGTTACGCGTGCGTTCCAAAGCGCGTTTTGCGGTCCAAATACCGGAAGTAGGAGGTATTTGGCCGCCCGGTCGTTATAAAAGCCAGTTTCTGACGTTACTCAGTGCATTTCTGCCAGGTCCCTGCAGCGAACAGCACCAGTGAGTAAGGAGGAGTGCCCTCTCTTGAATCTTTGCCTTTTTTTTTTTAGTACTTTGTTCATTTTGCTCGTTATTTTACCAGGTTTCTGGTGATCCTTTGTATCCTGGGCTTTACCTTAAGGTATGCTATGTGCTTAATACATAGATTGTGGCTGTTATACTGCTTTGGACCTGATGGTTTTGTTGTCTTTACTTTGCAGCATTTGCTTCTTGTTACATTCATTTTATGTTATGGTAGTGGAATTCTAATTAAATCAACATAACAGGTATGGATTGTGCCTTGTTACTGTATATGGTCTAGCATTGATTATAGGAATTTTGTCCATGGTAATACTTTCTTTTTTATTTAGAGAACTTCCACGGGTTCCCAAGTTTATGTTGGTTCTTTTCAATATTGTAAAGCATATTACACTATAAGGTAATGTAGTAGTCCATCACATTCACGCCATCTGGAGTAGTCTTCTATACTTTTTTGCTATATATGGATTTCAAATGTATTGAGTTGTAAAGAAGGAGGGACCGACGTTCTATTCTAGTATGGTAGCATGAGTTTGATTACACATTGTTTGGATACCTATACAATCCGAGTCAGGGTTGATTCCTTTGAGGTGTTATTTTGTTATACTCCTTCTCATTATTTTCATTAATCTCTCTTTATTTATGTCGTTTTAGACACTGTTGTGTACAGAATTTTTTGTATATGTGAAGAGTTCATGCATATTAGGAAGGAAGGAGGCATACAGGTATTCAAGATCCTGACTCTTTTTCCACCATGGGAGAATTCTATCCTGTGTTGATTATTATTGTATGCAATAAAAATTTTTTTCCCCTTTCCCTTTTTTCTTTTTGTATCCTCTTCATTATTGTTCTTTTTTAGTGATTGTTGGGCTTTTTTGTGGATTTTTCTGTTAAAAATGTGGTTCCAAATTTAATACATGATGTTCATTGTGACTGTTTCTGTTTTTATTACCAGTTATTTGTGTCTGAGGAAGGCAATAGCCGAAAACGTTTATACAAATGACTGAGATATACATATGAAAAGAATATTGAATTGATTCCACGAATAAAAAAGCCATCAACATTAACTACTGGACTATTGTCTTTATGGTGTGCCAGATTTTCTTTTTGATTATATGATACCCTTTCTGGCAAACCCACGGTCTCTTTTTGTGAGCTGGCTCTATCTGATAACTAGCCCTTAAACATCAGACACGGATCACCGTCCATCCTCTTTCCCAGGCCCGTCTGATCCAGCGGCTCCAACAAACTGTATCTCCGCCTGCCAGTCAGTTGTGCGACCCGGGCACAACCTAAAAAGGTGAGCACTTGGCCATAGTAACCGTTCTCAATAACCGCTTAGCAGTTTGGCGCAACTTGTCTTATTTTTCACCCAACCAGTAACCATGAGCGGAAAAGCGTTTTTGTGTTATCATCCATAGTCTCTGAAAAAAGGCCAAGAAAGCAAAAAATCTGCTGCGGTATATAAACTTTTGAGCACAACTATATTTATACACAACATGACATGGAATAGTGCAGATCTTAAGACAAGTGAGGTGAACAACAGTGTACAACAGGAATGAGATGGTGTGAAACAGTTATGGCAGTAAATATCATAACAGTTCACTGATAAGAAGTGTGAAAGTTTTATTGTCCTCTAATAGGGGTCTGTTCAAGGATATGATACCCCCAAATGCACTTTCAATTGATGTAAAAAGACATGAATCCATGTGAAATATTCATTCCTGCTTTGATTGTGTCAAAGGTCATCATTAGTTTGTATTTCCAAATTCTTCTGTCTCTCTGAGACTTGAAATGACTAGTGATGAGTGAGTGTAATCATTACTATTTACTTCTTGCGTGAATAGTATGATATTTATGAAACTCATTACTCGGCAAGTAACGCTGGTGCTCGTGAGTGATAAATCGATCTTGAGCAATCTTACACAAATTGCCAGCTCCCTTCAGTACACACTCTAGGATGTCTGTCACGTCCTACTGAAGGACCCCACACGTGGACCCACTGGACCGCGTAAAGCGGATGCTGATACCGGGTGATAGAGAGGCGGACAAGTACCGTAGAGTCAACAGGTTTATTAACAACAACACAAGACCCCACGCCCCTGGGGAGAGCCACAAGGTCGCAGCACAGGAAACCCACCGAAGGAGGCCCCGGAGCGCTTAACCCCTATACAGGGGTCCCGCCGGTACCAACCTCGGAGGGGCCAATGAAGCGGACACGAGTGTTCAACCGACCCCAGGCGACGTGGTAACAAAACAGCAACCGGGTATACAACAAGAAACGGGAAACCGGGAACACGGGGAATCCAGGAACACGGGGAATCCAGGAACACGGGGAATCCAGGAACACGGGGAATCCAGGAACACGGGGAATCCAGGAACACGGGGAATCCGGAGCCAGGCTTGAAACAGCGATCAGCTTGGAGAGATCCAGGAAACCAGCCAGGAACACGGCGGTCAGCAAGGAGCCGGCAGGGCAGAGATCTGTAGGAGGTAACACAGAGAAATCAGGTAACAGACCAAATAAGGAGCGACCTGACCAGACCAGAAGTGGCAGCTCCACTAGGGAGAAGTTGCCCTGGCCCCGACTGATTGGAAACAGGAGGTTTATATCAGAGCAGGGCAGTCCTGATTGGCAGGACACAGAGGCATGGTGATTGGCTGGGGGGAGGAGCCAGATCCCTGCAGTCTCTCCAGCAGATACTGATTAGGAGACAGTTTCATGTGCTCAAGCAGTGGTACCGGAAGTGAGAGGAGCAGTGTTGCTCAAGCAGAGGGTCCTGGACCCCTGCGGCTGGAGACAGGTGCGCGCACCCGGGGAGCATACGGTAAGGAAGACGCTACCCGACCGATCCGCGAGCGGCGGCTGCCAGCGCCCCGGAGCCGTCGGCGGACGGACGACACCCGGAATCCTTGAGGCCGGACAGGAGCGATAGGAGCCGAGGGAATAAGGGCAGCAGGCCGCGGGGCACGGGCGGCAGACCCCCGGATGGTAACAATGTCTCTTGTCTGTGTGTGGCTTCAAGTAACTCTGCTACCTCTTCCTGGTCTTTCAGGACCTTTGTTACCTGCCTGCAGTCTCCTTGATGTCTACTTTTTCTAACATCCTTAATTGCCTGTTGCACCGATGCCTGCAGCCTGTTTTCCCACCCAGATCTTGAGCTTTGTGAATCCACCTGTGGCTTTTAGCATCTCTTTGCAAAAACTCCCATCTATTGCTACTTTATTTATGATGTCAGATAATGGAGAGATTACGGTATAAGTTCTTCAAATGTTTGGAGATATTCATTAAAAAAAACATCAGGGCCTGGACTCTTCCCCTCTTCAGTGACCTGACAATGGAGCACCCTATCATCTCTAAAAGGTCTGTTTAGGTTGGGTAGTTGTTCTTCAGATATTGAATGGAGGTTGATTTTTTGTTAAGGAAACTTTTTACAGATTCTTGATCGGGCTGTGGAGTGTTTGTATCTCCTTTTAGATTATAAAGTTTGGTGTAACAGGAGGCAAAGTTTTTTATTTTTTTTTGCGGGGGGTTATTAGATTTCTATTGTCAATTATTTATTTTATCCTAATTTTATTTCTCATCCTTTCAACTCTATTGACCATTAATTTGGTAACTTTGTTAAAAAAATATTTATTTGAACTGATTGGATCCATTTGTCAAATTCATTGACTAATTGGGATTTGATCTTTATAATGAGTTGTACAATTTGTTTGTGATAGTATGGGAAAATGTAATTTCCTGGGCTTTATATAATTTAGCTACTTTTGGGGATATGGTGTTAATTTTTTCTCTGGTTATCTTTTTGTATTTGGACAAAAGAGAAATATAATATAATAATAATAATTTTTATTTATTTAGCGCTAACATATTCAGCAGCATTTTACAATTCAGAGATGACATGTACAGACAATATGACACATCATAGAATAACACAATTCAACAGATGCCAAGAGGAGTGAGGAGTGAGGACCCTGCTCGCTAGTTTAAAGTCTAAGGAAATAAGAGAGTATAGTTTGATGCTTCTTTCTAAGCAGATTTTCAGAATCAGCATCGAAATCTGCATCCTAACATCAGTCTATGAGAATTCAGAAGTGCTATGCTAACATGTTTTTTTTTTCCCTAGCAGATTTTGGGTCAGAAAAAAGAAGTCTGAACCACATGTGCAAGGAAAAAAAAGGCAGTTGGACCCAAAACGCTGCATGCATGCCTATGAAATTCCAAACAAACAAATGCAGCTATAATACCGCCCTATATCTACCTGATGTGTTCAGTCTGAGGTCCAAAGTGGTGTGCGGCGCCACTGAATGAAGCGCTGGTATTCATAGAGGAGAGGCGGGACATAGAAACAACGTCACATCCGCCCTTTGGAACGCATAAGAGCGTGACACACACGCCCGCGCATGCGCAATTAGAAAACAGGAAGTAAAGATCAGAAATGAAAGTAAAACAACGCGTTGTCCCGCCTCTCTTCTATGAATACCAGCGCTTCATTCAGTAGCGCCGCACACCACTTTGGATCTCAGACAGCTGCATTTGTTTGTTTGGAATTTCTTCCATGATACTGATGGCAGAATCTTTTCCTTATAGGTTCGCTGGGCATTTCCCTAAATCGTAGGTATGTAATCTAGCAATCTTTTGCTTCTGCTTTGTTATTATCATTAGTACGGTTGAGACATTTGTCTGATTCATTAAATAATAGACAGGTTACAGAGATTTTTTCTTTTATGGAATTTAACACATAATTTATGGAATTGTTGTAAATGACTTCTCTATATATAGATACTGATTTTTCTACAAACCACCGGAGGGCTAAAAACTTAGTACATGTACCACATATGACTTTCAAGGTAAAGGCCATTTTTGTTTTGTTTTCTTTAGTTTCTTTGGTTTCATATGATGATTCAGATATGGTAATTCTGTACAAGACATTGTTAATTTGTTTTCCCCTTGCTTTATTAACTGAGATTAGGATTGATGAATTAAATTGTTCATGGGTTGTGCCATGGAAGTCAGAATTTTTGGTAGTGTTTCATATGTTTCATATATAGCATTATTGATTACATATGAGGATTCATTCTTCTGTTTGAATTATAGGTCATGTTGGTTGTTCATTTGAACTTGGCATATGGTGGATATATAGTGATTAACATATAGGTAACATATATAGACTTTTTTCTTCTTCTTCTTCTCCTTTGTCTTACCTGTCTTTATATTTTGCATACTGTTCTGAAATTGGTATATCTTTTTCTTTTCTTTTTTTCTTCTTTTCTTCTTTTTTTCTTTTTTTCATTTTTTCCTTCCTGAGATGGACTTCTGTTTATTTCTTGTGTATAGTTGTTACTTTCAATTATCAGATGTTACTTAACATGAGTATTTGTTTAATTAGTACAATTATACGTGTTTTTGTTCTGTAAATATGATACCTTGTATTTTTTTCACCTTTTACATTAAGATAACTGATGAAGGCCGAAAGAGCCAAAACGTTAACGTCTGTTTTCAAATACTTGATGTGAGAAAGTAACGAATAAAAGAATTACCGTATATACTCGTGTATAAGCCGACCCGTGTATAAGCCGACCCCCCTACTTTTGCCCCCAAAACCTGGGAAAACCTATTGACTCGTGTATAAGCCGAGGGTGGACCCCAGCACAGGTATACAGTCCCCCCCAGTGGTATATAGCAGCCTCCCCAGTGGTAGTATACAGCAGCCACAGAGGTATATACAGCAGCCCCAGTAGTAGTATACAGCAGCCTCCCCAGTGGTAGTATACAGCAGCCTCCCCAGTGGTAGTATACAGCAGTCTCCCCCTGTGGTAGTATACAGCAGTCTCCCCCAGTAGTAGTATACAGCAGTCTCCCCCTGTGGTAGTATACAGCAGTCTCCCCCTGTGGTAGTATACAGCAGTCTCCCCCTGTGGTAGTGTACAGCAGCCTCCCCCTGTGGTAGTATACAGCAGCCACAGAGGTATATACAGCAGCCCCAGTAGTAGTATACAGCAGCCTCCCCAGTGGTAGTATACAGCAGCCTCCCCAGTGGTAGTATACAGCAGTCTCCCCCTGTGGTAGTATACAGCAGTCTCCCCCTGTGGTAGTATACAGCAGTCTCCCCCAGTAGTAGTATACAGCAGTCTCCCCCTGTGGTAGTATACAGCAGTCTCCCCCAGTAGTAGTATACAGCAGTCTCCCCCTGTGGTAGTATACAGCAGTCTCCCCCAGTAGTAGTATACAGCAGTCTCCCCCTGTGGTAGCATACAGCAGTCTCCCCCTGTGGTAGTATACAGCAGTCTCCCCCTGTGGTAGTATACAGCAGCCTCCCCCTGTGGTAGTATACAGCAGCCACAGAGGTATATACAGCAGCCCCTCCCCTGTGGTAGTATACAGCAGCCCCCCCTGTGGGTATACTGCAGTGCCTCCCCCTGTGGTATATACAGCAGCCCCTCCCCTGTGGGTATACAGCAGTCCCCCCCTGTGGTATATACAGCAGCCCCTCCCCTGTGGTAGTATACATCAGTGCCTCCCCCTGTGGTAGTATACAGCAGCCCCCCCGTAGTATATACAGCAGCCCCCCCTGTGAGAATACAGCAGCCCCCCCGTGGTAGTATACAGCAGCCCCCCCGTAGTATATACAGCAGCCCCCCCCGTGGTAGTATACAGCAGCCCCCCTGTGGGTATATAGAGCCCCCCCCCGTTGCTGCCGCACACCTGTAAAAAGAAGATCTTTCATACTTATCCTCCTGCTGTCACCGCGCGCATCCTCCGCTCTCCTTCTTGCTTGCACCCGGGCCCCGGCGTCCATCCATATGACCGCGCACAAATAATGACGTCATTATTTGTGCGCGGTCACGTGGATGGACGCCGGGTGCAAGCAAGAAGGAGAGCGGAGGATGCGCGCGGTGACAGCAGGAGGATAAGTATGAAAGATCTTCTTTTTACAGGTGTGCGGCAGCAACGGGGGGGGCTCTATATACCCACAGGGGGGCTGCTGTATACTACCACGGGGGGGCTGCTGTATATACTACGGGGGGGCTGCTGTATACTACCACGGGGGGGCTGCTGTATTCTCACAGGGGGGGGCTGCTGTATATACTACGGGGGGGCTGCTGTATACTACCACGGGGGGGCTGCTGTATACTACCACAGGGGGGCGGGAGAGCACTGACAGTGCTATGTAATATGCACGGCTCCCCCTGCCGCTGATGGACAGGGGGATGCAGTGCATATTGCATTGCACTAATGAGCGGCCCCACGTGACCGGCCGCTCACTATACAGCCTCCCCCTGCCTCCTCCATCCCCCGGACATCGGCCCCACACAGTCAGCCGTCACTGACTCGTGTATAAGCCGAGGGGGGCACTTTTCAGCACAATTTCTGTGCTGAAAAACTCGGCTTATACACGAGTATATACGGTATACGAAAAATATATATGAGATTTTTTCTTTTGAAAAATGTTTCCAGAAATAATTGGTGTGCCTAGCTAATTTAATATATATGTTGTGTTCCCAGTCCTGGATGTCAAAGGGGAAGGTCACCTCTTGACTGCTGTGAGCTCCTCAGGTCCTCGTCTGGCGAGAGAGCCCAGGATTGGATCTGTACCTCATTGCAGATGAGGCCCAAAGTGGGTAGTGCGGTGGAGCTCCAGGTGACATACAGGTGCATTTCAATGAATTAGAATATCATCAGAAAGTTAAAGGTTTGCAAGTTCAGAAATTCCCTTTTATCTCTTCTTCCCACAATAACAATAAAAGATTTCTCCCAGGCATCCTCTATACTTTGGAACTCTTTGCTGCAACACATCAAACTCTCACCTAGCCTGGAAACCTTCAAAAAGAATCTGAAGACCCACCTCTTCCATCAAGCCTACAACCTGCAGTGAGCCTCAGTCCATTAAACTGCAGCATGACCAGCTGCACCGTCTCCTAGTGTTTCTTAACCCAACGTTTTTAGAATGTTAGCCCTCCTGGGCAGGGTCCTCTTTCCTCCTGAACCTGGCTGTGCCTTGTATTGCTCATAATTTTTGTACTTGTGTATGTATGCTCCTTTTCACATGTAAATTGCCATGGAATAAATGGCACTATAATAATAACTAATAATAATAGGGAGGGATGCAGGCACTTGGAGCTTGACACTTGGGACTTGGGGCTTGATCCTCAAAGGGTTCGTGCGCACAATGAGCATTTGGTTGCAGAAATTTCTGTACCAAATCCGCATCTCTTGGCTGAAAAAAAACCACATCTTTTTCGTGTTTTCAGTTTTATGTTTTTTTCCATGTGTTTTTTACACATTCTGGGATGCAAAAACGCTGAAAGAATTGACATGATGCAGATTTATTTCTGCACTCAATCTGCAAAACTAAGCAACATTTGCGCAAAACTTCAGAATTCTCTTCGAGTTTGCTAGTGACACGTCCCTCCAGGGCATTAGGATACTCGGAAACCCGGCTTTCTTGAGGCTTTATGACAGGGTCACAGGGACCAAAACCCGACTCAAAGACCCTGGCAGTGTCATTAAAAGTTCGGTGTGAGTGGCGTTCTCTTTTGGGGATGGGGATCTGGCGTGGAGGGTTCATTCTGGGCAGGGATGACTGGATCTGGGGATACTTGTTAATTTATATTTGACGCCACCCGCAGGTTGCGGCTATAGATGACTGCCGCTGCTCGACAGTCTTCCTAAGGCAATTGTTGGGAGGCAGCAATGTTCTTAAGCCCACTATGGGTAGGGCTGACCCCTAAGGTGACCAAAGATACCTGAGTGAGTTGGTAGTTGTGTTTCTGGTGCTTTTGATGCATTAAGAAACTTCACAGACACAGTGGGCTGCAGTCTTTAGTTCTTTTACTCACATTCTTTGTGCAGCAGCCCACTGAACACTGGATTCTCAGAGGCAGGGATCCAGCTACTCATTGGTAGTAGGATGGTACGTAACTGGCACCCCTTCTCTGTCCTTTCCAGGTCATCTTACAAAGCGCTTGCCTCTTCCGTCCTGCCTTGCACCTCACCACACAGAGCTCTGAGCCAGTGACTGTGGGCTTTTCTTAGGGGTTCCCTTGCAGTGTCTCCCCTTAGTCCTATGGTTGCCACCTTTTCAGTAGATGTGCATGTTGTCGACCGTGTCACTGTGAAAGTGTCACACAGTCTCTGGGTTGCTAGCTGAGCCTGGTTTTCTCCACTTGTCTTCCTGGTGCCCCTTGCGGCCTAGTCCCTCCATTTACCTGCGCTTGACAGTGGATACGAAACCCATGGATTGCTTACTTCCTGTGCCTCTGGGACCCCCGTTTCCTCCTGGAGCCACTTGGGTGATGTTCTGCTCTAAGGTTTGGCTGTAGGACGAGCTCCCACTTGCTCCAGTCCTTTAGGCACTTCTCAGGCGTATATTCTCTAGTTTCCTTCCAACTCAACCTTTGTGTTCAATGGCCTTTCCTCAGCTGTTCTACCGCCTCTCCACAGCTGGTCACTCTCTCCTTCTGTTCAACTGTCGTCTCTTCAAGCTGTTCAACAGTCATCTCCTATGTTCTAGATGTTTTTGCTCTTTTTATACCCCTTGTCATGAGTCCCTCGTCCACTACGTGTTTTCTTCCAGGCCTCCTCCTCCCCAGGTGCTCCCTCTAACTACTTCCTTCACCACCCAACCCCAGAATCATTCCTAGTGTGATCTGGGTGTCCCGGTACCAGTCTGTACCCCCCTTATCAGTGAGTGGGACACTACACCCTAACAGGGATGCAGTACTTCTGTGGTGACTGAATCTACAAGGGCGCCACACTAGCATTAGGATTTGCTTGCAGTTTTGAGACAAACCTGCATTAAAAACATAACAAAGCGATAAAAATGCACTGTACATATAAGGCATAAGAACTCATTTAGACAAGCTGGAACAATCATTGCTAGCAACCCTTGTTTCAAATTTATCAACCTATTTAGGGTATGTATCCACAGTCAGGATTAGCGTTTTGGCCACAATGTGTGGTTTCACTGATTCCAAAATGTTGTGTTCTGAAGGTCAAGCACATCGTATGAGATTTATAGAAATCTCGAGCCCACTGTGCTTCTTTTTAAAGCGTCATAAACTGACCTGCGGTGGGGCATTATGAGCCGCATCATGTCAATTTATTCTTGTGGAGACGCAAGTGTTCTCAGCAGGAGAACAGTGAAAATACAGTGCATCAGTCATCTTGATTGTGTGCACTGAAATTACATGTTTCAGTGAAGGTTTCTCCACTGAAATCTGGTACCCTACGAAGAAGCAGGCAGCCAGACCTGTGAAACGTGCGTCAGGCATATTCACCTTTGCACGCCCTATCCAACCATTACCTTAGATAAGCTATTTGGAGATAATCAGTACCTTTATCTTTCTTTATAATATTTAGAAACACCATATTGTGGACTGAATACACTCTATGGTTAGTTGCTGTCCTGCCACCTTATATGGCGCCTTAGATTTCAGCATTACTCTGCTTCCATAGTTTTATAGATCCTTATCACCAGACTAGTGTTTTACATTATGCTGGACTATATACCATATATTAACTATAAAGAGGATGTTTTTGTACTTAAAACACTTGAGACACTTCCACCAGGGCCATGGGGTACTCGGAACCGGGCCGGGTCGGTCCTTTTCTGGGAAGTCATGGGGCTGTGACCTGTTCTGTGACCCTGGTGGTGTTGTTAAATGGGAAATTATTATATGGAATTATGTGATGCCACCCAGAGCAGGCGTCAGCACCCAGCGTATGTGGGCAAGTGCCGGGGCCCTCCACAGCTGAGGGGGCCCACTTGCCATCAGGGACAGGCAGCCCTGACAGTGAGGGGCCAATCAAGGACAGAGAGCCCTGATGGTGAGGCCCCCCAGCTGAGTGCATGCTACAGCTTCTTGTCCACATGGCTAATTTGCATGCGATTACCTGGAGGATGAGCTGGGATATATACTGTATATTATTTGGAGGCTGTGCTATATACAGTGCCTTGTGAAAGTATTTGGCCCCCTTAAACTTTTCAACCTTTTGCCACATTTCAGGCTTCAAACATAAAAATCTAAATTCTAATTTTTTTGTGAAGAATCAACAAGTGGGACACAATCGTGAAGTGGAACGAAATTTATTGCATATTTTAAACTTTTTTAACAAATAAAAAACTGAAAAGAGGGGCGTGCAATGTTATTCGGCCCCCTTGAGGTAATACTTTGTAGTGCCATCTTTTGCTGCGATTACAGCTGCGTGTCGCTTGTGGTATGTCTCTATCAGTTTTGCACATCGAAAGACTGGAATTCTTGCCCATTCTTCCTTGCAAAACAGCTGGAGCTCAGTGAGGATGGATGGAGAGCGTTTGTGAACAGCAGTTTTCAGCTCTTTCCACAGATTCTCGATTGGATTCAGGTATGGACTTTGACTTGGCCATTCTAACACCTGGATACGTTTATTTTTTAACCATTCCATTGTAGATTTTGCTTTATGTTTGGGATCATTGTCTTGTTGGAAGATAAATCGCCGTCCCAGTCTCAGGTCTTTTACAGACTCCAACAGGTTTTCATCCAGAATGTTCCTGTATTTGGATCCGTCCATCTTCCCATCAATTTTAACCATGTTCCCTGTCCCTCCTGAAGAAAAGCAGGCCCAAACCATGATGCTGCCACCACCATGTTTGACAGTGGGGATGGTGTTTTGAGGGCGATGAGCTGTGTTGCTTTTACACCAAACATATCGTTTTGCATTGTTGATAAAAATTTAAATTTTGGTCTCATCTGACCAGAGCACCTTATTCAACATGTTTGGTGTGTCTCCCAAATAGCTTGAGGCAGACTTCAAACGAGACTTTTTATGGATATCTTTGAGAAATGGCTTACTTCTTGTCACTCTTCCATAAAGGCCAGATTTGTGCAGTGTACGACTGATTGTTGTCCTATGGACAGACTCTCCCACCTCAGCTGTAGATCTCTGCAGTTCATCCAGAATGATCATGGGCCTTTTGGCTGCATCTCTGATCAGTCTTCTCCTTGTTTGAGATGAAAGTTTAGAGGGTCAGCCGGGTCTTAGTAGATTTTCAGTGGTCTGACACTCCTTCCATTTCAATATGATCGCTTGCACAGTGCTCCTTGAAAAGTTTAAAGCTTGGGAAATCTTTTTGTATCCAAACCTGGATTTAAAGTTTGCAACAACAGTATCTCGGACCTGCCTGGTGTGTTCCTTGGTCTTTATGATGCTCTCTGCACTTGAAACAGAACCCTGAGATTATCACAGAGCAGGTATATTTATATGGAGACTTGATTACACACAGGTGGATTCTATTTATCATTACCAGTCATTTATGACAACATTGGATCATTCAGAGATCCTCACTGAACTTCAGGAGTGAGTTTGCTGCACTGAAAGTAAAGGAGCCGAATAAAGTTGCACGCAACACTTTTCAGTTTTTTATTTGTTAAAAAAGTCTAAAATATCCAATAAATTTCTTTCAACTTCATGATTGTGTCCCACTTGTTGATTCTTCACAAAAAAATTGAATTTATATCTTTGAAGCCTGAAATGGGGCAAAAGGTTGAAAAGTTCTAGGGGGCCAAATAGTTTCACAACACACTTTATATTACTTGGAGGATGTGCTGGACTCTATATATTACCTGGAGGATATGCAGGCAACTCGCCCCTTTTTCAGGTGCCGCTTCTCTCCTGGCCTGGCGACTCTGGGCTCTAATCTGCTGCTGTGCCGCTGGGTATTTGGTGTGGCCAGAAGACTTGCAGTCTTCTGCCCTCCAGACTCAGCTGCTGGGTCTTCAGTACCCTACAACTCAGGACTCCTGTATCCGTTCTTTGGCGCTGTGCTCCGGGGTGAGCTCTAACGCAGCTCAATTTCCCCTTGAGCTCTTCTTGACATCTGCTTTAGGATACTTTCTTTGGCTACCATGTTTATTTAGGTTAGAGGGCGGTGCAATATTAACACCTTAGTGACGGCCCACTGTATATATACGGCGGCAAAACAGGGTCCTTATTCTGTTCTGACGTGAAAATAATTCAGAACAGAAATTGCCCTGTAGTGCCCCCCAGTGGCCAAAAATCTCCAGGGTTTCAGCTACCGGGGGTAGCTGAGACCCTGCAGATTATGAATTGGGCCAGTTTTTACCGGTACCCACCATGTGATCATGGTTATACACCTTTTACTGGTGTATAACCGTGATCACATAAATATAGTGAATCGCCGGGTGAAAACAATGATTTCTCTGTCATGTCACAGGATCACACCTGTGGCATGACAGAGAAATGTCTGTCCCTGTCCCCCGGTACCGGTGCACAGCCCCCGGTACCGGTACTCGGCCCCCACGCCCTCCCCTCATCCTAAAATGCAGCCGCAGCGCTTCAGAAGCAGCGCTGGCAGCCGCCTGCAGCCCCCTGCTGCGTATTCCTCTCTGATGTGACATGTCACAAATGTCACATCAGAGAGGAATAGCCCCCTGCCTCTGGGTCCCCTCAGTTTCCCCCCCCCAGCTCCGGTCCTCACCCGCCTCCACCGCACCCGCCTCTGCCGCCGCCATCATCATCATCTCCCTCCCATCTGAGCTGTCAGATGGGAGGGAGATGATCGATCCCCTGGTCACCCCCCCGGTCACCCTGTCACCCCCCGGTCATCCCCACATACTTACCGGCCGGGATCTTCTTTGATCCTGCCCCCTGCGCATCTTCTTCCTGGTCTGTCAGGCGCATGCACAAACAGAGCAGAAACTGCTCCGTCTGCCAGGGGACTGACAGCTCATGACCTCAGTGAACCTTTGACCTTGACCTTTTGTGAACCAAGGATCCTGACCTGACATGACCTCACTGAGATCATGAGTTTTCAGTCTATGCAGAGACTGCTCTGTCTGTGCATAGACTGACAGCTCATGATCGCTGTGAGGTCATGTCAGGTCAGGATCCTTTGTTCACAAAGGGTCAATTGTGATCCCATCATGGGATCACAATTGACTCCTGTGTGAACCAAGGATCCTGACCTGCCATGACCTCACTGAGGTCATGAACTGTTAGTCTGTTAGCAGACAGAGCAGTCTCTGTGCATAGACTGACAGCTCATGATCTCAGTGAGGTCATGTCAGGTCAGGATCCTTGGTTCACAAAGGGTCAATTGTGATCCCATGATCGGATCACAATTGATGCTTTGTGAACCAAGGATTGTGACCTGCCATCACCCTACTGAGGTCATGACCTGTCATTCTCCTGGAAGAATGCCAGCTTTTATAGCATATAGGGAACACCCCCATATGCTGTAAGAGACTGGAAATCATCGAGGGACCTTCCCACTGGATTACGTCGGATGCCAAAGAATAATAAAGATGGGGTCTAAATAGTGTCTGTGTTTTTTTTGGAATAAAAATATTTTTCTCTGTCTTGTGTCTTCTTTACAATTTACTAGTGATTCCTAATAGCCCAGTCTAATATTGGCCTGACATTAAGAATCTCGGGCTTAGTGCCAGCTGCGAAAAAGCTGGCATTAACCCCTTATTACCCAGTCTGCCACTGCTACATGGCAGCTGGAAGAGCTGGATACAGCACCAGAAAATGGTGCTTCTATGAATGCGCCATCTTCTGGGGTGGCTGCGGACTGGGGGGCCCAGAAAGTTTGGACTCCCTACGCTGAGAATTCCAGCCCCCAGCTGCCTTGTTATACCTGGCTGGCCCAAAAACATGGCGAAGCCCACCCCGTTTTTTTTGTTAAATAATTTCATGAAATAATTAAAACAAAAAGGGCTTCCCTATATTATTGGTTTCCAGCCAGGTAAAACTAGGCAGAAAGGGTTGGTGGCAGCCTGTAGCTGCCTGCTTACCTAGCTGGACCAAAAATATGGCGAAGCCCCACGTCGTTTTTTTTTTCTTAATTTAGTAAAGAAATACTAAAAAAAAATGCAGGAGTGAAGACGACCAGGACACGGTGTCTCCGGATCTTGTGCACATGCTCTAAAAGTGAGAAAATGTGTGAAAAAAAAGAAAATGTTCAATATGACGTTATCAAATTCTGTGAAGTCACTTGTGTGGGAGCTCCAATGTTTAGGCACACAGGGGCTCTCCATACGCAATATGGTGTCCGCTAATTTTCCATTCAAATTGTTAGCAGACACCATGTTGAATATGGAGAGCCCCTGTATGCTTAAACATTGGAGCTCACCCACAAGTGACCCCATTTTGGAAACTAGACCCACCAAGGAATATATCTAGATGCATAGTGAGCATTTTCAACCCTCAGGTGCTTCACAATATAGTCCGTAAAAAGGAGAAAAAGAAGATTTTGGGAAAAAAAAGTACTTTTTCATTTTTACTGATCAGTTTGTGAAGCACCTGGGTGTTCAAAGTGCTCACTATGCATCTAGATAAGTTCCTTGGGGTGTCTAGTTTACAACATGGGGTCACTTGTAGGGAAGCACCAATGTTTAGGCACATAGGGGCTCTCCATACGTGACATGGTGTCCACTAACAATTGGAATTGTAAGTTGATACCATGTCATGTATGGCGAGCCCCTGCGTGCCTAAACATTGGACCTCCCCCATAAGTGACCCCATTTTGGAAACTAGACCCCCGAAAGGAACTTATCTAGATGCATAGTGAGCACTTTGAAGCCTCTGGTGCTCCACAAATTGATCCATAAAAATGAAAAAGTACTTTTTTTTCACAAACATTTTCTTTTGTCCTCAATTTTTTCATTTTCACATGAGCAACAGGATAAAATGCATCCTAAAATTTGTTGGGCAATTTCTCCTGAGTACACCGATACCTCATATGTGGTCATAAACCACTGTTTGGGCGCACGGCAGGGCTCAGAAGGGAAGGAGCGCAATTTGACTTTTTGAATTGAAAATTAGCTCCAAAAGTCAAATTGCGCTCCCTCCCTTCTGAGCCCTGCCGTGCGTCCAAACAGTGGTATATGACAACATATGAGGTATCGGTGTACTCAGGAGAAATTGCCCAACAAATTATAGGATTCATTTTATCCTGTTGCCCATGTGAAAATGAAAAAATTGAGGCTAAAAGAACATTTTTGTTGGAAAAATTAAAATGTCAATTTTTTGTTTCCACTTTGCTTTAGTTCCTGTGAAGCATCTGAAGGGTTAATAATATTCATGTATGTAGTTTTGAGTAGCTTGATGGGTGCAGTTTTTGGAATGGTGTCACTTTTGGGTGTTTTCTGTCATGTACACCGCTCAAAGGGACTTCAAATGTGATGTGGCCACTAAAAAATGGTTTTGTAAATTTTGCTGGAAAAATGAAAAATTGCTGATGAACTTTGAACCCTTATAACTTCCTAACTAAATTTTTTTTTTCCCAAAATTGTGCTGATGTACAGTTGACATGTTGGAAATGTTATTTATTAACTATTTTGTGTCACATAACTCTCCTGTTTAACAGAATAAAAATAAAAAATTTGAAAATTGCGAACTTTTCAAAATTTTTGCCAATTTTTTTAATATTATCACAAATAATAGCAAAAATGATCACCTAAATTTACCACTAACATGAAGCCCAATATGTCACGAAAAAATAATCTCACAAGCGCTAGGATCCGTTGAAGCGTTCCAGAGTTAATACCTCATAAAGGGACACTGGTCAGAATTACAAAAAATGGTCTGGTCATTAAGGTGGAAATTGGCTCCGTCAGTAAGGGGTTAAGCATATCTACTGTATCTTTGTATTTGTTTGTACACGTTTCTTTACATTTAATAAATTAATTGCATCATTAAATTCCTTGTGTTTCTCATGTTTAAGGTGCTCTGCTTCGGAGTCTTAAGACATCCTAGAGCACAATAGGGAACGGTTAGGTATGAATATTGTTTTTTACTTTTTCTGGCCCTCCACGGTTAAGTAATATGGCGGCCAGTTGGCTGAAATTTTGTTGCATTTGTGAAGAGTAAAAATCCATAACCTAGAAAATGGAAATTTTGGCAAAATTCAAGGAGAATTCAACACCATTCAAAAAAAATCCTTCATCTCTAGTACCTTCTATTGTAAATGATAGTATTTATGACTTATTTGTTATTATCAATTTACGGTTAAAATATATTATAATGTTTGATCTTTCTTACATGTCTATCAATTAATAACTGAAACCACTTTACTACTTCTTTAAGTGTCCCATACACAATATATCTTCCTGTGCTTCTTTGTCTGGGATTTACTTTTAGAAGCCAAAACTGTGCCTTCATTAAATTTAATGAAGCAACTTAATAAGGGATCCATTAGGATAGAAGGCCTTCAGTAGTACGCAGAGTGATTTAAAATCAGCACTACAGCTTATTTAGAATAGGAAATGTATTTTTAATTGGGGTGCTAAACTTAACTCTATATCGAGCTTTATACAGTAAAAGTAGACTTACTATGTTGTTTTTAGTTTTAGTAAATCTGCTTGTAATGAATAAAAAAAGCAAGAAAAAGTAGAGCCTATTTGAAGATAGCCAGCAATGGACTTCCAATATGAAAGCGAGATAGAGAATTTGCTATTTGTGGATGAAGAAACAGACACGCAGAATTATCTAATACATAAATTCATTAAAATGCAATTATGAAGATGTGAATGAAAGTTGCACAATTATTCTCTGTAACTATAGATAATTACTGTAGCAAGTTGCCAAATGCCGGCCAACTCAATGATTTAGGTCAGAGATTACAGCTGTAGAAGGCATTCTATCAAAGCGTGCAATGATGAGAGCATGAGAAAAAAAGAAATAGCTAATGGTGAGCCTGTTTCCACCATAACAAATTGAACAACCTTAAATGTCTTGCATGTATACAGATGGAGGATTAGGTTTTCTCACATTGCTGCGTGTACTCAAATCTTTTATGCTGTCTCTTTGAGCAGAAAGAAAAGCAAGGGATTTAGTGTGTGTCTGAAATTAGTTATTTTTCTTCTTTTCAGCTATGTTTACCGCATAAGAGTTATTGTCTGAGTTTACTAAAAAATGATCACTCTGACAATACCATTCTGTACAGTTAGTGGATCATACATCGGTTGTGACTGTGCCATATCATGTCATCGTAAGAATATGATTGAGTAGTGAACTGTATTTGGATTTAAAAATTAAGCTTAAAGGGGTTTCCCAAGACTTTTAAGTTGACGGCTTTTCCTTACCGTCACATGCGGCAATATTGCTTGCAATTTCACTGGCAATTTGCTGGTTGCAGTGAACTCATGGACACATTGTTCTATTTTGTTGCCGTGTACAAATGGAACAATGTGTCCATGATTTCAGAGCAACCAGCAAATTGCCAGTGAAATTGCAAGCAATCTTGCCGCTTGTGACGGTACCCTTAGGATAGGTCATCAATATCTGATTACTTGGGGTGAGAAACCTGGCATGCTTGCTGATCTGCTATTCCTGATGCCATTGGAGGACAAAAGTGCTCACTTGCATAGCTGCACAACCCAACTCTGTCCATTGTATAGAGGTAAAATTTGAAAATTTGATTGATATGCAGTACCAGGGCTGGCGTCAGCACCCTGCATGCCCGAGCAAGTGCCAGGGCCCTTGACATCTGGCAGGGCCCACTCGCCATCAGGGACAGGCAGCCCTAATAGCGAGGGGCCCAGCTGGGACTGGCAGCCCTGATAGGTAGGGACCCATCACAGGACACTCAGCCAGCGGTGCTCCCAGTCCACATGGCTAATTGGCATGAAATGTAGATTAGCCATGTGCTGGCTCCGGGGAGCAGTGGAGCTTCCTCCTTTGCCGACTGCAGCAGTGATGAGTCATCACCCTGCGACCTCATCACACTGCTGCAGCCATGCAAGAAGGAGGAGGAAGCTCCACAGCCCGGGAGCCTGCTGTAAGGATGGAGACAGCATCTGAGGAGGAAACAGCCACAGGGAGAGGAAGGAAGGTGAGTATAATGGTTTATTATTTTATTTTTTACTGTGTGCTGGAGGCTGCTGCTGGTTTTGTATGGAGGCTGCTGCTGGGTATATGGAGCCTGCTGTTGGGTGTATATGGAGGCTGCTATTGGGCTTTATGGAGGCTACTGCTTGTTGTATATGGAGGCTGCTGCTGGGTGTATGTGGAGGCTGTTGCTGGGGTATATGGAGGCTGCTGCTGGGGTATATGGAGGCTGCTGATGGTTTTGTATGCAGGCTACTGCTGGGTTTGTATGGAACCTGCTGCTGGGTGTATATGGAGGCTGCTGCTGTGATATATTGAGGCTGCTGCTGGTATATATGGACACTGCTGTTGGGGTATATGGAGACTGCTGCTGGGTGTATATGGAGGCTGCTGCTTGGGGTATATGGAGGATGATGCTGGGGTATTTGGAGGCTGCTGCTGGGTTTGTATGGAGGCTATTGTTGGGTGTATGTGGAGGCTGCAGCTGGGGTATTAGGAAGCTGCTGCTGGGGTATATGGAGGCTGCTGCTTGGTGTATATGGAGGCTGTGCTGGGTATATGGTAAATACTATGGAAGCTGTGCCGGAGTATATATAATATTTGGAGACTGCTGCTGGGCTGCCACATGCTCAAAATAATATATACAGCCCAACACAGCCTCCAAATAATATATACAGCCCGCAGCCTCTATGTTGTACATACCAAACCCACAGCCTTTATATTATATATACAGCCTGGCGGTCTCCATACTATACATACAGTCCAACTGTCTTCTTAGACTGTGAGCTCTCACGGACAGGGTCCTCTCTCCCCTCCTGTATCTGTATGACTTGATTGTCCATATATATTGTACTTGTCCTCGTCTGCCCTTTCCATACATAAAGCGCCATGAAATCTAAGGGCACTATATAAATAAATAATAATAATAATATATATACAGCCCTTTGCAGCCTCTATATTATATATACAGCCCACCCAGGAGCCTGTATATTATATATACACAGCCTGAAGCTTTTATATTGTATTCATGAATTGTGGTATGTGTTAAAGTGGCCTACTCGCCTGCGCTGCTGCTGAAGAATACCAGACAGTCGGAATATCTGGGATGAAATATTTAACTTTATTTCCGACGCGTTTTGGAGCTGCTACTGGGCTCCTTCCTCAGGGACAATCAATATTTCACGGTACATCCAGTTATTTATACATGTAAGAGTGCCAAAATGCACAACTGCTGAATCATAGTGATGTCACAATGGGGTGGAAACTCTGACGTAGTCCTATGTGCCATCAGGTCATCAGTAACAATGGTCATTATACCGATTCTATTACAATGTTTAAAATCAAATACAACAATGACATCCAGAATTCATATATGTATCTATCTAAAATTACACTCACAATGATGAAAATGAAAAATGAAATCAGTGGTACGGACTAATCAGGAGTCGAACCTGTCAGAATCAAATCTAAAACAAAGGGGAAAGTGAAGCAATAAGTTTCCAATCCAGTGTGCTATTCCTCAATTCCAAAGTGTTGGTGTCTGCCAGGCATACAATTACGATCAATAGCAGAACATATATATAGTGTGGATTACTGAGTGCCTATGTGTTATGCTACTTGTTTTGTGTTCTGAAAAGAGAACGTGATGTGAGCGCAACTTGATGTTAAAAGTGAATTTAAGTAGCAAGTGTGCCTTCCACATATATAGAATGTGAGGGTAAGATAGTGCTCAATATGTTGGGGATAAATTAGCGCTCACATGATTTGAGATATAGAGCTAGGTTAGTTAAATCTGCCTGGTGGCCACTCAAACCCATCCACCACCAGTGATAATTAACTCCATCAGTTCAAATCTCCATTCTGCCAATCTGTATTGCAAATCTCACCCCAGTGAAGAACAATAGAGGGAATACAGTGCATTAAGGCTGGCTTCACACTTGCAGACATGCGCACAAGAGTGTGTGATTACTATTACTTTTATTGGAATATGATTATATTATTCATTATTTAATAAACAATATTTTGTGTGTATATTGTCCC
>JARQOC010000002.1:203546710-203612742 GCA_033576535.1 Allobates femoralis | reverse complement strand
GGGCTGTCAGGTTCATCCCTGACAGTCCCGGATCGGATGTCACCCTGGTGTGACGCCGCCCTTAGTGTCGCAGCAATTATTCTTTCAGTGTATGTAATTTTTTGCTTGCATATATATATGCAGGTGATGCCGGTCATTATTTAATACATTGTATTTAATACACTGATTTATAGGTAGGCTGGAAAGAGTTAATCTCTGCTGGTCTGCTTGTCCTTTTTGTGGGGAGACTTATCACAGTGGCTCCCCTCATATTTATGTTGGAGGAATCCATCTATCCTTGCCAGATATAGTTTATCCTCTATTTGTCTGCTTGATGTGGTATACCAGATTTTCTGGAGAAAGTTCTGCTAAATATCCGGGGCGGTTTTGGAACTGCTCCCTAGTTGTCCTCTAGCTTCTTTCCTACTCTTGTTTTTCCTCCTCCTACTCTTATTGTCTTTAACTTTGTGTGAGCATGATTTGTGTCTGAGTTTTAATTTTGTCTTTTCTGTCTTTATTTGTGGGTTTCATAACCTCCCTGCTTCGGGGAGGGGTGAAGAGTGGGAATCAGTTCTGGGCTGGACAAGAGCATGGCCAGGAAAGAGACTCACACCTCTCCACTATCGCGAGTACTTGTGAGATAGGGATAGTTCAGGGCTCCCTAGCTTGAGGGGCAGATCAGGCACACTGGTTCCACATGTATCCATGGTCATCATGACAGTTATTAATGAAATGATTTGTAATTATATGTACTCATTGATGCTGAGCAATACATATGTCCCAAAAGAACAATGAGTATGTCACACTGTCTGTGACAGATAAAATATCTCTGTAATTTATTTTATATCCCATTTTTAAAAACTAAAAACTGTACATTATGTCATGATTACTCCACTCTGCATTCAGGACATTCTGCAGCTGCTCTTTGTCTTGTTTATATGCTCAGCCTTTTATGGCCAGTTTACACACACCAACTTATCTGTCCAACTTCTGACCAACTTGCTGGTTGCAGTGAAATCATGGACACATTGTTCCATTGTACACAGTCACAAAATGGAGCAATGTGTCCATGATTTCACTGCAACCAGCAAGTTGGTCAGAAGTTGGACAGATAAGTTGGTGTGTGTAAATTGGCCATTAGGCAGTTTCTATCAGTCTTAATTTCAGCTCTGAGATGCTAAGTTAGTCTCTTGAATCTGTGCTCTGGTAATTGATCTTTTGCTGCCTGACCCTGCCTGTATTTGACTATTCTTTTGCCTTCTCCCTCTATTCTGATTTGCTCCTCTCCATGTAACTGACCTCGGACTATGGCCTAACTATGCCTCTGTTTTATCCCCTGTCTTAATGTGCTCTCCTGGTATCTGATCTGAATGTTTGACTATTTTACTTCTTCTTGTCCGTTTGGTGACTAGTGACACATTATACAGTATATTACCGTAATTCAGAAAATAGCACTTGCCCCTATTTCTTCTATGTCTTGTTCCGGTCCATGTGTCGTGTAGTGCAGATATGTCCTGGATTGAGCAATAATCCAGAGCAGAAGGATGATTATACTGTCTTGTTGTCTCTTCTAAAGTCTGATTTTTTTTTGATTTGTTCTGGGGTCAAACCACTTCTATATAAACCATACACCCTACAAATGTCACTCTCTTATTTTCCCATTTCTTAAGTGACCTGTTGTGTGTGAGTGTGTATTATATATATCTACAGTATATACAGTATATATATATGTGCGTGAATGAAGTGAACAGGTGTAAGCTTTTATGACAGTGTGATATTTACAGTGTTGGCCAAAAGTATTGACACCCCTGCAATTCTGTCAGATAATACTCAGTTTCTTCCTGAAAATGGTTGCAATCACAAATTCTTTGGTATTATTATCTTCATTTAATTTGTCTTCAATGAAAAAAAAACCAAAAAGAATTGTCCTAAAGCCAAATTGGATATAGTTCCACACGAAACATAAAAAAGGGGGTGGACAAAAGTATTGGCACTGTTAGAAAAATCATGTGATGCTTCTCTAATTTGTGTAATTAACAGCACCTGTAACTTACCTGTGGCACCTAACAGGTGTTGGCAATAACTAAGTCACACTTGCAGCCAGTTGACATGGATTAAAGTTGACTCAACCTCTGTCCTGTGTCCTTGTGTGTACCACATTGAGCATGGAGAAAAGAAAGAAGACCAAAGAACTGTCTGAGGACTTGAGAAACCAAATTGTGAAGAAGCATGAGCAATCTCAAGGCTACAAGTCCATCTCCAAAGACCTGTGTCTACCATGCGCAGTGTCATCAAGAAGTTTAAAGCCCATGGCACTGTGGCTAATCTCCCTAGATGTGGACGGAAAAGAAAAATTGACAAGAGATTTCAATGCAAGATTGTGCGGATGGTGGATAAAGAACCTTGACTAACATCCAAACAAGTTCAAGCTGCCCTGTAGTCCGAGGGTTCAACAGTGTCAACCCGTACTATCCGTCGACGTCTGAATGAAAAGGGACTGTATGGTTGGAGACCCAGGAAGACCCCACTTCTTACCCCGAGACATAAAAAAGCCAGGCTGGAGTTTGCCAAAACTTACCTGAGAAAGCCTAAAACGTTTTGGAAGAATGTTCTCTCTTTTTGGGCAAAGGCATCAACATAGAGTTTACAGGAGAAAAAAAGAGGCATTCAAAGAAAAGAACACGGTCCCTACAGTCAAACGTCGTGGAGGTTCCCTGATGTTTTGGGGTTGCTTTGCTGCCTCTGGCACTGGACTGCTTGACCGTGTGCATGGCATTATGAAGTCTGAAGTCTACCAACAAATTTTGCAGTATAATGTAGAGCCCAGTGTGAGAAAGCTTGATCTCCTTCAGAGGTCTTCCAGCAGGACAATGACCCAAAGCACACTTCAAAAAGCACTAGAAAATGGTTTGAGAGAAAGCACTGGAGACTTCTAAGGTGGCCAGTAATGAGTCCAGACTTGAATCCCATAGAACACCTGTGCAGAGATCTAAAAAGGCAGTTTTGAGAAGGCACCCTTCAAATATCAGGGACCTGGATCAGTTTGCCAAAAAAATGGTCTAAAATTCCAGCAGAGCATTGTAAGAAACTCATTGATGGTTACTGGAAGCGGTTGATAACAGTTATTTTGGCTAAAGGTTGTGCAACCAAGTATTATTCTGAGGGTGCCAATACTTTTGTCTGGCCCATTTTTAGAGTTTTGTGTGAAATGATCAATGTTTTGCTTTTTGCTTCATTCTCTTTTGTGTTTTTTCATTGAAGACAAATTAAATGAAGATAATAATACCAAAGAATTTGTGATTGCAATAATTTTCAGGAAGAAACTGAGTATTATCTGACAGAATTGCAGGGGTGTCAATACTTTTGGCCAACACTGTATATATATATATATATATATATATATATATATACAGTCATATGAAAAAAGTTTGGGCACCCCTCTTAATCTTACTCTTTTTTTTTTGTTTAAAATAGTTTTTTTGCAACAGCTATTTCAGTGTGATATATGTAATAACTGATGGACACAGTAGTATTTCAGGATTGAAATGAGGTTTATTGTACTAACCGAAAATGTGAAATATGCATTATTTCAAAAATTGACAGGTGCAAAAGTATGGGCACCTCAACAGAACAGTGACATTAATATTTAGTAGATCCACCTTTTGCAGAAATAACAGCCTCTAGTCGCTTCCTGTAGCTGTTAAAGAGTTCCTGGATCCTGGATGAAGGTATTTTTGACCATTCCTCTTTACAAAACAATTCCAGTTCAGTTAAGTTTGATGGTCGCCAAGCATGGACAGCCCACAGATGTTCAATGATATTCAGGTCTGGGACTGGGATGGCCATTCCATAACATTGTAATTGTTCCTCTGCATGAATGCCTGAGTAGATTTGGAGCGGTGTTTTGGATCATTGTCTTGCTGACAGATCCATCCCCGACGTAACTTCAACTTTGACACTGATTCTTGAACATTATTCTCAAGAATCTGCTGATAATGAGTGGAATCCATGCGACCCTCAACTTTAATAAGATTCCCGGTGCTGTCATTGGCCACACAGCCCCAAAGCATGATGGATCCTCCCCCAAATTTGACATTGGGTAGCAAGTTTTTTGGAATGCTGTGTTTTTGTGGCACCATGCATAACGTCTTGTTGTATGACCAAACAACTCAATCTTTGTTTCATCAGTCCACAGGACCTTCTACCAAAATGAAACTGGCTTGTCCAAATGTGTTTTTGCATACCTCAGGCGACTCTGTTTGTGGCGTGCATACAGAAACGGCTTCTTTCGCATCACTCCCCATACAGCTTCTCCTTGCGCAGTGTGCAATGTATTGTTGACCGATGCACAGTGACATCATCTGGAGCAAGATGATGCAGGTCTTTGGAGGTGGTGTGTGGAGTGTTCTTGACTGTTCTCACCATTCTTCTTCTCTGCCTTTCTGATATTTTTGTTGGCCTGCCACTTCTGGCCTTTACAAGAACTGTCCCTGTGGTCTTCCATTTCCTTACTATGTTCCTCACAGTGGAAACTGACAGGTTAAATCTCTGAGACAACTTTTTGTATGCTTCCCCCTGAACAACTATGTTGAACAATCTTTTTTTTTCAGATAATTTATGAGCTGTTTTGAGGAGCCCATGATGCCACTCCTCAGAGAAGATGCAACTAGGAGAACAACTTGCAAGTGGACACCTGAAATAGCTTTTCTTATGATTGGATACACCGGGCTATGACGTACAAAGCTCAATGAGGTTACCAAACCAATTTAGTGCTTCAGTAAGTCAGTAAAAAGTAGTTAGGAGTATTCAAATCATGAAAATCAGAAAGGTGCCCATACTTTTGCACCTGTCAAAATTTGAAATAATGCATATTTCACATTTTTGGTGAGTGCAATAAACCTCATTTCAATCCTGAAATATTACTGTCTCCATCAGTTATTACATATATCACACTGAAATAGCTGTTGCAATAACCCAACTTTAAACAAAAAAAAATGAGTAAGATAAAGAGGGGTGCCCAAACGTTTTCATATGACTGTGTGTATATATATATATATATATATATATATATATATATATATATATATAATATCCACGTGCCATTAATTCCATAGCGCTATACAGAGATCATCGTCACTGTTACCATTAGGGCTCAAAATCTGTATTCCCTTTGAATTTTTCTGTGGAGTGTGGGTGAAAGCAGGGGCGGAACTACACTGGTGCGGCTGGTGCAGCCCACCAGGGCCCCGACCGGTTAGGGGGCCCCTTCAAGCCTGGAGGGGGGCCCCCAGCCGACCCCCACGAGCCGCCGTCACCAGGCGGGAGAGCGCGGTTCTCCCAGAAGCAGCGGCGGCTCTCCCAGAAGCAGCGGCGGCTCTCCCAGAAGCAGCGGCGGCTCTCCCAGAAGCAGCGGCGGCTCTCCCAGAAGCAGCGGTAAGAGAGCTCTGTCCCAGCACCAGCACCCCCCCCCCCCGGTCCACACCTGCACCAGGGCCCCCGGGGGTGACGGTCCGCCCCTGGGTGAAAGACAAATAACCCAGAGGAAACCACCACAAACACGGGGAGAACACACAAACTCTTTGCAGATGCCATCCTTTGTGGGATATGAACTCAGGACCCTAGTGTGTATGACACTGGAATGGACCACAGAAATGTCTATATGTTTCTTGCAAAGTAAACATTAATATCTAAGGGGAGAGATACAGTGAAGATAAGAATATGGCAGTTATGGTCACATGGGCCTTCTTTGAATCCCTCAAACAATCTCTGCAGTTCATAATGGCATGGAGGGGAACAAGCATACAAAAACATATGAAGAGGTATTTTTCATTCATGATATGCATTAAAATTATTTTCTGTGAAAATTTTCATCTAATTTAAAACTTTTGCCAGCAAAGTGTACTGTGGTGAAACCCCTTTAAGTAAAGTAGCATTGTTTGAAATAAACTGAAGGACTCCATGTTAGTATTAGGGCTCTTTCACATCAGCGTTTATTTGAAATCGCGGCAGATGCGGTGAAAAAACCGCATCTGCCGCGATTGCCGCATAACCGCTGCACTTGCGGCGCGGTTGCGGTAATCCCTATAGAAAGTATAGGGGGACTTGCGGCAGGTGCGGCAAGTGCGGTTTTGCACTTGCGGCAGGTGCGGCAGCGAAAAAAACCGCGGTCAGCCGCGTTTTTTTTTCGCGGCAAGTGCAGCGGTTATGCGGCAATCGCGGCAGATGCGGTTTTTTCACCGCATCTGCCGCGATTTCAAATAAACACTGATGTGAAAGGGCCCTTAGTCATTAACCAGTCCTGGCAAGCTAAAGCTAAATAAGGCTGTAAGGGGCACAATACGTGACAAAAAGAAAGCATTTAGGGAATTAAAGCTAGTAGGTAGTGATGAGGCAATAAACTAATACAGAAAACTAAATAACATCTGTAAAAAGCAAATCAAGTCAGCAAAGATGTTTGAAAGAAGTAATAGGAACAGGTGTACCTGGCAAGCTGCAGAAAGGATAATTCAGGAACAGGTCCCCTCATTTCAAATATCCATATTTAAATCTGAAATGTTGTGGCATTTCAGAAAAAAAACACAATTTAAAACAAGACCTGGGGATTACATATCAGAGAAAACTAATGATGAGGGTGAGACCCCATTCGGTTCAACTATATTTACAGGTCTCTCTACTTGGTCTCTTACTGTTGCAGGACATTTATTTCCCTCTTGGACATCTGCAGTTCGTGGTTGGCAGCAGTTTTACACCTGTAAATTGCTTAATTGTAAACTGAAGTCTAGTCTCTAAAAATAACACAATCCATTGTATAGTTTTATTTCAACACATACTGTATAACCTGGAGCTATATCAATTTTCCAGAAATATCTTACATTTTGACTGCTTGTCACTTTACATCCCCTATAAAATCATCAAAAAACTATTAGGCATAACGTTTGCCTTTTGGATGCAGTTTCCTATCTTATGATAAAATACTGAAATTAGTAAGGTTTTTCTCTTAACGTCATTTTGATTTAACTATTGTTTGTAATGCAATTCTTAATTTCTGTAATTTTTTTCAGATATGCAAAACTGAAATGAATTTATGGTTTATTAAAACAAATGCATTGGAAACTGACAGTTGTAAAATACTTCTAACTTTTTTGAGTGCATTTCCATAAAATGCATTGAAAAATGACAGTTGTAAAGTACTTCTGACGTTTTTTGTGTGGATTTCCATAAAATGTTTCAATTTAATATGCCTCATGTAGTTGCTGGGCATGCTAGAACAAATCATAAATTAAGTGCTAAGTGCGAAATAAAAAAATTATTCTATGTTCAAGACAAAAATATTTCATGAATAAATAGTTGTGTCTGAGAGTACTTTTACATTAGTTGTGGTGTAGATTATTGAAGATTTTCTAAAAACAGCTGAAGGACAATGGAGATTTACTGTTAATTCCCATGATGCATTTTTTAAGTTTTAAGACTGAAAATGTTTCCTTTTTTTATAAAATTACCATGATTTAAACTATCCATATTAAATATTGTGCAAGCTACTGAAGCAATTCAAAAAAGAATTTCATAGTTTTACAGAAGAAGAAACAGACACACAATAGAAGGCCAAACCCCTCAAAGGCACATTAATTATCCCATATCAGAGGATATATTCCTAAAGGCCCAGTTACACAGTACAAAATCGTGAATGATACCGCTCAAACATAAGGGGTTTGGAGTCGTTCAAACGACATTGTTAGGACGTCATTGCGTGTTACACCGTGATATGACTACGATAAATCGTTGGATCGTTGATCGCAGATTTGAGAGCATGTTCTCAAATCAAACGATCCTCGATCAGCCAACCTGCTGCATCGTTGTGTGTGACACCGCAATAACGATGCCGTTAACGACTTCTCCTATTCACAACAGTGAACAAGTATCGCTGGGTTGTGCGAACGATAGCTGCTCGCCACAACGTTGGTGCGTCGTCCACAATATCTAGACATGTGACATCTCACCAACGATGTCAAACAGATGTCCTAACGACCGCGCGCCCATGAGATCGTTGGTGATATCTTAATGATATTAAAGTGTGTAAAGGTACCTTTACTGATTCCACATATGGCAATGAGACTATTTACTTGGATCAATTCATCATCACAGAATCCCTTACCTATAACCTGTAATGTTATGTTTTTCAATAAAGTCATACAGGTCCTCCTTGGACTTTTTAATTAATCAACCATTACAATATGGTGTGGTTGAGAGTTACATAATTTCACTATAGACTATAAATAATCACTGTCTAGGATAATAAATAAACCTTCTTCACTCTAGAAAAGAGGTCCCCAACATTTTAGACCTTGAGAGTCACATTCAGCTCTGAGAGAGCAGCATGATTCACATCCAGCTCCGTGGTGGCATCTGAAGCCCCTGTTACTGGTATAATGATAGCCAAAAATATAAAAAATCACATAGAAATCACACCAACACAGTATACTAAGATCCAGATCATTATTCAAAGATGCAGAGGCTATATGACCCACAATAATAATGATAAATAGATGAAAATGATCTTTAAACATGGAGGTGCTTGGTGGGTGAGTTCTCCATACTTAACCTCTTAGTGACTGTGCCACTGTTGACCTTAAAGGGAACCAACCACCCCCAATGACCCCCCCGGACTATTAATATTGGTCCCTACACACAGCACATACATGTGCTGCAATGATTTTTGCTAAAAAAAAAACGGTTTTTAAAACTTAAGATAATGCTTTTGAAAGTTTAAAACGAAGGGACGGTTGGGCGTTACTTATCTGTGTGAAAAGCCGGGTTGCAGCTGTCAGTCATCCCCCCCCGTGTCCCGCAGAAGCAGTAACGGCCAGCCCTTTGCAGCGTCACAGCCCTGTGCACGGGCTCGCATGCCCGTGCACACGTCATCATCTACAGCCGGGTTGGGAGCGCGCGCTCTGACTTCCACAGCCGAGCGCAGGAAGTCAGAGCGCGCGCTCGCTACCCGGCTGTAGATGATGACGTGTGCACGGGCATGCGAGCCCGTGCACAGGGCTGTGACGCTGCAAAGGGCTGGCCGTTACTGCTTCTGCGGGACACGGGGGGGATGACTGACAGCTGCAACCCGGCTTTTCACACAGATAAGTAACGCCCAACCGTCCCTTCGTTTTAAACTTTCAAAAGCATTATCTTAAGTTTTAAAAACCGTTTTTTTTAGCAAAAATCATTGCAGCACATGTATGTGCTGTGTGTAGGGACTGATATTAATAGTCCGGGGGGGTCATTGGGGGTGGTTGGTTCCCTTTAATTACCAAGACTAATTTGGAAATTTGAACTGTGTCACTTTATGTGGTCATAACTCTTGAACGCTTCAACAAATCACAGTGATTCTGAAATTGTTTTTGTGACACATTGTACTTTATGTTAGTGGTAAAGTTAGGTCAAAATTTTTTATGCTGTAACATGCACACTGTAAATTGTTAAGTGCTCTTTCCCTGCTACAATAATGTCAAATACATAATCACTTACTGTGGCTTAGGCACAGTGCGGCTCAGAAAGGGCATTTTAATTTGGGAAGGCAGATTTCACAGTACTTTATTTGAGGGGGTTTGTGACATGTCACTTTTCCAGAGTTTTTGTTCAAACATTAATGATGACATATATTCATTTAGCTTACATGGCCAATAACCATATACAGAATGCTATAACAAATTCAATAAATATTCATTCATTTTTTTATGTATACCCTATGGTACACGTATATCTAATAACAAAATCCAGTTGGGTTCTTTATTCTCTAGAAAACGTTTTCTGTCACCGCCACTATGCAATGGAAAGGCCTGATCTAATGCATTTACTCTGAGAGAACAGTCATCACCTGCATGATCATACTTGAAGTGGCATGAAGCAACTAAGAGACTGCATGTGGCAGAATTGAAAACTTCATATATATATATATATATATATATATATATATATATATATATTTACAGATGCATCTTTTTAAAGTGCAGCTAGTGCTTCCTACGTATTGCTTCCAACATTTAATGCATGAAATAGCAAATACAAATGTAGAATTACAGTTCATAAAGGATCAGATTTTGTGTTGTGTGCCATTAGCAAATGAGGCACTTTCATTGGTGTACAGCATGTATGAACAAAAGCCGCAATGTTTTTGCCTGCATTTGTGAACATGGAGCAGATAGCATGTGTTTTTTTTTTATTATTTTGGGTATGTTCACTAGGAGATATGATATTACCTATTGTATTAATAATAAAAAAGTCCCAAATCTATTCAAAAGAGGACCCCAGTTTTCCAAAGATGCCAGAAGGCTGAACAACATGTCAGTTTTTTATCGTCTGAATTTGACACAATGGAAAGCAATTCAGATAATGCTGATAGTGATAATTGCACCTAATTTTCCCACTATGGCTCATAGGGTGCGACTCCAAAAAACAGGAGAAAGAGAAAAGCAGATGCATTAGAAGAGCTAGCAGAAGGCATAACAACAAGAATACCACCTGATTATCAGACCAGAAAGCACAAGTAACCAACCAAACCAATGATTTTACTGTTTTGAATCTCTCCGCAAACATATTGTCTAAAAACTATATTAGTGTCTTGAAGAAAGGTCTATATTTTGTCCCTATAACTAGCTTTGATTTGATTTTCACCATTATGCAAGTAAATAAATTTGTGACACGAATTACCATCAAAAAACATTTTTTTTAAAGATGTTTACCATCAAAATTAAATCACTACTGATCCATCATATTATAATGAATATGAAAATCTGAGCTTCCTGACCTATGATGTGGAACATAATAGAATTCAGTGACTTCCTGAGCTGTGACATTCCACAATGTCATGGCGGAATTGCGGATCTCTACCTCCAGTGACCAAGGTCGGTGGAAATGTCACTGGAGGTACAGGCAGAAGAGGACCTTAGGTGATGTCAGGAGGGTGGCAAAGCCACCCCTTACCTGCGATCGCTGTGATTGGCTATTGAAACTTACAACAGCCAATCACAGCGATTATGAGTGTACAGCTATGAAAAGGGGCTGTCACAGCCCCTTCCATAGGAAGGAGTGCTGGAAGGAGAAGGTATTGCCTCCTCGAGCCCTGATGGGAGTGATCTGAGGGGATGGATCACTCCAATCAGAGCTGCTCCACATAGCCTGCACCCGCTGCCCACCAGTAATGATCTCCCCCTGCTGCACCCTGCTCCTGTGCCTGTCATTTTCCTCCCCACATGCCGGTGGAGGGGATGGCCGCTTGATACTTTGTACTTATTAGTATATTTGTGGAAGATATTGTTGGTGAACATATATATTGGTCTTTTTTTACTATGGTTTCCTATACTGAGAAGCATTATTCATTTTTACTGGATCCTATACCGGTGTGTGGATAAACAAGTATAACAAGTATGTATACTATCCTTTAGGTTGTGTTAAACGGATGGAGGTGTGATTAACTGTGTATAAGTATGATACATGAACATTCATTATATTACTTTTTCTGATGTCATAGAGATTCCATTGGGGTCCTGTTGCAGGTTGATCACCCTATGGGTAGACACAAGCAGGATTAACTCACTATTGAGGTATTGGTGTCATTTGATACATGGTATACAGGAATATTGATATACATATTGGAGGAATATTCTTTTTTTAAAAGGGATGACATGATTCTGTCTGGTTAGTTAAACGGTTCTCCTTTAATGATCCTTGACATGGTCTCTACCTAATTATTGAGTCTATGTATAAAGAAAGAGGGAACTCTAACACGATTATGTTTACACAACCTATACACTTGTGCATTAATAAGATAATGATACTTTGGTTGTATTAATTAAGGAAAAATCTTTTTTAATCTTATCTTTGTCTCTTTCTTCTTTTCCTTCTGATTATATTGACTTGTGGTAACTTATGTTTGGCAGATATACGTGATACCTATCATTGGATACTGAGTAGCTGTATCATATTTTGGGTTCTGAATAAACACATGAAGGTATTAATTTCTCCTTTTTTTCTGGTAAGTGACCTTCGTACTATGTGCACCGAGGTGCCTGTTTATATTATATTTCATTGTTGTAATACTTTTACGAATGGTGTAATGGGCATATTATTGTGACGAATTATTGACATTTGTATCAATTGTAATTGAAGATGTATTCACTTTTTGTTTATTGTATTGTTACAGAGATAATGAATAAGGCATGAGTCAATGCCGAAACATCAATCAATGTGATACTATTCATTTTTTTGCCTTATGTCAATAAATGCCATTGGAACAAAGAGAGTCCTTTTTCCTTTTTTCTTTGTGTGCAAGGGTTTTTTCTTATATAAGTTGTAGATGGCTGACAACCAAAAATATGGTGAAACCCCACGTCATTTTTTTAATTATTTATACAAATAATAAAAACAACATGTTGTCATATTTTTGGCAGCTAGCCAGGTACAACTTGGCAGCCTGGGGGTCTGTTATCCTCAGTATGGAGAAACCCAAACTTCTGGATCCCCCACGCTGAGAATTGCAACCGACAATAGCGCATCCATTAGAGGCACCATTTCTGGTGCTGTACCCCGACACTCCCAGTTGCCCTGGTTAATGTCAGCTTTGTATTGGCAGCTGGTAGAGATGAGCGATGTTTGATTCGAATAGTTCGCCAATCTCAAATTCGAGTTGATTTTGGCCCTATTCGAGTCATTCGCCGAATTCAAACAATTTGGTTCAAATTCGGCGAATATCGAACATGTTCGATTTTGATTCGAAAATGCGGCAGATGCGGTCAGAAAACCGCATCTGCCGCATTTTGAGCCAAAATAAACATTACCTAGAAGAAAGAAAGTGTTAAAAATAAAAAAAATCATGTATGCTCACCTGTCCGCGGTCCACCGAAGCCTCCGGTATGGTCCTGTGTCTTCCAGGACCTGTGGTGACGTCAGTTCTCGCGGGAACTCCGGTCACATGACCGGAGTTCCTCGAGAACGTGACGTCACCACAGGTCCTGTAAGCACCGGACCTTGCCGGAAAGCTTAAAATAGATATTTTTATGTTTCGGACCCTTTCTTTAAGTAACTTTTACTTAAAGAAAGTGTCCGAATCATAAAAATATCTATTTTAAGCTTTCCGGCAAGGTCCGGTGCTTACAGGACCTGTGGTGACGTCACGTTCTCGCGGAACTCCGGTCATGTGACCGAAGTTCCCGCGAGAACTGACGTCTCCACAGGTCCTGGAAGACACAGGACCATACCGGAGGCTTCGGTGGACCGCGGACAGGTGAGCATACATGATTTTTTTATTTTAACACTTTATTTTACTTTATTTCACTTCCACAATGTATGTATATACATTGTGTAAGTGAAACAGCCCCACAAGCCCGGTGTTTTCGTGTTCCGGGATGTTCGACGGTGTTCGTCGAACATTCGACGAACATTCGTCGAACACCCCGTCGATTCGGCGAATCGAATCGAACACGAACACCGGGGTGGCGGCTCATCTCTAGCAGCTGGCACTAAGCCCGAGATTCATAATATCGGGCCATTGTTAGACCCAGCCATTAGGAATTTCTAGTAAATAGTAAATAATGCACGACACTCAGAGAAAAATAATTTTATTAGAACAAAAAACAAACATATCTTAACTCCATCTTTATTACTCCCACATAATCCTCCACAATCCTTCATCCAGAGTCTGCAGGAACAAGCATCCTCTCCCTGCAATCACATTGATCGCAGGGACTCAGTAAGTGACGCCTCCAGCTGCAGTCAGAGACTGCCACGGAGGAGTGGTGACATCATTCGCTGAGCTCCCCATGGCAGAGAATTCAAAATGTTGTCATTTGTTGGAGGTTTCTGATGTTTAGGCACATCAGGGGCTATCCAAATAGGACATGACACCCATAGGCCATGCCATCAAGATCTGTGTTCCAAAATGTCACTCCCTCCCTTCAGAGCCCTGCCGTACACCCAAACATTGGTTTTCCGCCACATATGAGGTATCAGTGTACTCAGTAGAAGTTACCCAACACAATTTAGGATCCATTTTATCCTGTTAACCATGTGAAAATGAAAAAATTGAGGCTAAAAGAACATTTTTATGAAAAAAAGTACTTTTTCATTTTTATGGATCAATGTGTAAAGCACCTGGGGTTCAAAGTGTTCACTATGTATCTAATACTAATATTATAATAATAAAACTTTATTTGTATAGCGCCAACATATTCCGCAGCGCTTTACAATACAATGTGTGAGGCAGCAACCGGGGAACCCGCTTGCAAAACGACAACAACACGTGTTTATAAGTTTAACCAATGTCTACCCGTTTATTTTCACATATTACAACAGAACCCGGGTAGCATGTTTGACACATAGCACATTGATTAAAAACACTTTACATAAATACACCATACATTTACATTTAACATCACATAACACTTATATTGCACATAACGTCTTATAGTAACCCGGGACCTGTAACCATCTCTGTCCCCATTGGAGCTCTACTAACAGCTCCCGTGGTGGCTACGGCCTCCGGCCTACTCACACTATACATACGTTACAGTACGACGATGACCCCTCCGGGTTCATAACAGGGATTGAGCAACCTGAGTACCGGGTATGTCATGTATCCCCAAGGGGCTCTTTCCTGGACGCATCTCCGCCTACGTCCCGGTCAGAGTCCACCTGGTTCAACCATGGTGTCCCCACTCTAGGAGCCCCTTTTAACCCCTGCTTCTGACCTTCGTTACATACGCCTCAACGGGCCCTGTGGGTCCCAATGGCGGTACCTGCCGCCTGGCTTTAGTCTCCCAGCATGATGATATACATTCACCCGTAGTCAGGATTCCTGCCTGACCGGGACCTTACATACCGTATGTGATCCATCATTCAAATGTCCATGGATCACACACCTGCTCACAGCCCATCATAACACATCCATGGACTGTGGCCCCTCCATGACCATAACAGGGACCTGGTCAACCGTAGAATCCGGGCTAACCATGCGTCACCATGGCCTACTCCCCACGGTACGGGCTATCAGTCGCCACCAAACCTCCATCTCATGGCAGGTCTCCAGGTCCACGACTGTACCCTGCGTCTGAGTAGCACCCTAATGGATCAGCCATGGTTCCCTTCTAGGAGCCTTCGTGACCCCTGTCTCTGGCCACAGGCACACCCACACCATTAGAGGTCGTGGTTGAGGGACGGGTACCCTCTGCAAGCAGCAGGGCAAGCCTCCCTCTCGTCCCACAGGGACGGAACGCCTCCAACATCATCCATACTAGCTGGGTCACTCTCTCCCCACATCATTATACATGGGTCTTACATATAGGCCATCATCTCTCATTCAGGGCCATTACCTAAGCCCTCATACACATAGTTAAACACATTCTGTTTCATCAGGTCCTTTAACCGAGCACTCTGACTCGGACCCAAAGGCGGTCTATGCCCGCCTGGCACACTACATACGATTGCCTCCAAAGGCTACATACATTCGCCTCCCGAAGGGCTACTTTCATTCCGGTTCATCAGGACCTTTATGTGACTCCACTGAGTCGGTCCCAAGGGCGGTCTATACTCGCTTAGCATGATTTACACACAATGTGCACAGTTCCCACAATCATTCAGGAACTGCTTTTCTTACCGGGCACGGATCCGGGTCTCGCTACCTGTGTCACAGGTTCCACCAGGCGTCCCCACAGGCTCTTTCCCGGACGTGAGGTGACCCACGTCCGGTCTAGCGTCCACCGGGTCAGCCACGGCTTCCCCCTCCAGGTGCTGTCACGACCCCGGACCTCGGCACCGGCATGGAGCTAGCATGCTCCCGTGTCCACACACCGAGCCTTGGACTGCTCTGCACTAAGGCTGCTCTCAGCCCACATGCTCTCAGGCTGGCAATCTCTGGATGAATCTCAGCAGGATCTCAGCTTCCAGAATCAATCTCAATCTGAATGACTCAATCACTCACCTGGCTGCCTCTTATCGTGCCAGCCACTCCCACATGGACACACCCCCTTAGCTGCCGGTAATCAGCCTTTCACACAGCTCAGGTTAACTCCCTGTGTTTCGGGTTGTCAGCCCTCAGCCCTTATTCCTTAGGGACTCCTCGATCTCATCTCACTCTCACTGCCGCTCATTAGGCTCATGAAACCCTGTGTCTCACAGTTGGTTCACACAGCATTATCAGTCAAACCGGCCAGTGTGCACAGGATCATACCTCGATCCTGCATGTGACGCGCCCCGGCCATGAGGATCATGCCGGCGGTGCCTCACAAATGGTACATATAAGAAAAATATACAATACAGAATGGTAGGTAATACAGAACAGTAGTTACATACAATAAACATAGAATCAACGTAGGAAATACAAAAAAAAGGCAAAAAATAAAGGTGACCCTGCTCGAAGGCGCTTACAATCTAAGACGGGATGGGAACACAAAGTACAGGGGCTTATAACAATGACTACTGTTAGGGAGAAGGATAGGCCGCCCTGAACAGATGTGTTTTTAGGGAGCGTCTGAAGCTATGCAAGTTATGGATGGTCCTAATTTCTTGTGGTAGAGCATTCCAGAGGATTGGTGCAGCTCGAGAGAAGTCTTGGAGTCGGGTATGGGAGGTTCGGATTAATGCCGATGTTTGTCTGAGGTCGCATTAGGAGCGAAGGGGAAGGGTTGTGTGGTAGACAGAGATGAGGGTGGGGAGGTAAGGAGGTGCCGCACTATGAATAGCTTTGTGGGTGACAGCGAGCAATTTGAATTGGATTCTATAGTGTACGGGTAGCCAATGCAGTGACTGGCATAGAGCAGAAACATCTGAGTAACAGTTTGCTAGATAGGTGATCCTGGGTGCTGCATTGAGGATAGACTGGAGAGGGGAAAGCTTACTGCAGGGGAGGCCAGCTAATAAAGAGTTACAGTAGTCAAGGCGGAAATGGATAAGGGCCACGGTGAGGGTTTTAGTTGTTTCCATGGTGAGGAAAGGGCGAATTCTGGAGATATTTTTCAGGTGCAAGCGTATCTAGATAAGTTGCTTTAGGGGTCTAGTTTCTGAAATGGGGTCACTTGTGGGGGAGTCCAATGTTTATGCACACAAGGGTTCTTCATACGGAACATAGTGTCCGCTAACAATTGCAGCTAATTTTCTATTCAAAGAGTCAAATGGCACTCCTTCCCTTCTGAGCCCTGCAGTGCACCCAAACAGTGCTTTTCCACCACATATGGAGTATTGACATATTCAGTAGAAATTGCCCAACACATTTTAGGGTCCATTTTGTGCTTTTACCTTTGTGAAAATGCAATAATTAAGGTTAAAATAAAAATTTTGTTGGAAAAATTTAAATGTTCATTTTTTCTTCCACGTTGCTTTAGTTCCTGTGAAGCACCTGAATGGTAAATAATCTTCTTGATTGTACTTTTGAGTATCTTGAGGGGTGCAGTTTTTGGAATGGCGTCACTTTTGGGTGTTTTCTGTCATGTAAACTCATCAAAGGGACTTCAAACGTGATGTGGTTACTAAAAATATGGTTTTGTAAATTTTGCTTGAAAAATGAAAAATTGCAGATGAACTTTGAACCCTTCTAACTCCCTAACAGAAAAAAAATGTGTTTCCAAAATTGTGCTGATGTAAAGTAGACATTTGGCAAATGTTATTTATTAACTATTTTGTGTCACATAACTCTCTGGTTTAACAGAATAAAAATTAAAAATTTGAAAATTGCTACATTTTCGCTATTTTTGCCATTTTTTCACAAGTAAAAGCAAAAATTCTCAACCTAAATTTACCACAAACATGAAGCCCAATATGTCTCGAAAAAACAATCTGAGAATCTCTGGGATCTGTTGAAGTGTTCCAGAGTTATTACTTCATAAAGGGACACTGGTCAAAATTGCAAAAAATGGCCAGGTCAGTAAGATCAAAACAGGCTGGGTGATGATGGGGTTAAAGTCTGTAAATAATACCTACCTAATGAAAGTGTAACTTTGGGCATACTTAACAACTTTACGATCTTGGACTTACCAATGCAACTTAGGTCAGTGGTACTTACACATAGATTCGTCATGACAATTTCGTGACACAGCAGCTGTGCTGGCCATGATTGCCGCTGGGTCTCCAGCTGATGTTACAGCCAAGACCTGGTACTAATTACCAGGAGTGTTGCCCTTGCCACTCTGGGCAGTTTAACACCCTAAATGCCACAATTGATATCGATCGCAGTATTTAGGGAATTGAGAGAGGGATTGCGCCCCCTCTCTCCTCTGATCAGTGTTCCAGTGGCCCAATCATCCCCATGATTATCCAATGACACAATTTTGTCTTCCGAGTTACCTGACAGAGCAGCTCTGACAGCTTTATTGTGTAACAATGATCGAGCATTGCAATACAGTGCAGCTGTGATCAGAGATATAAATGGTGATGTCCCAGATGATTAAGTAAAAAAGTAAAAACATTAAAAAAAAACTGAAAATAAAGAACAAAAAGATTAAAACATTTTTTTAAAAAAAAGTTAAATTTATGTGTAAAAACAAACAAACAAACAATAAAAACTACATATCTACTATATAATCTCCTAATCGTGTCTGTCTGACGCCAAAATCGCGCGCCAGCGCTCATATATATATATATATATGTAGTTCACTCACGTTGACAGAACAAGTTCTGTCAGTCACAGTATGACAACTACATAAATTTTCTAGAATACCCGATGCGATAGAATCGGGCCACCATCTAGTATTTAATATCATCCCATTCATAACAATCCCCTCTATAAAACTGTCCCATTAGTTAACCCCTTCCGCGAACACCGTAAGAAAATAAATAAAAAAACTTTGCAATATCAATGTATTTTCATCATACAGATGACAAAAAACGTGGATCAAAAAGTCCTTTGATTAAAAAAATGGTACCAATGAAAACGTCATCTTGTCCCGCAAAAGACAATCTACAATACAGTTCCGTCAGCGAAAAAAAATATATAGCTCTCATAATACAGCAAAGCAAAAACTTTTGTTTTCTATTCATTAGTATTTATGGTGTAAAAGCGGAATAACATAAAGAAACTATATACAATGAAAACCAGAAGTTAACAAACACAATATAAAAAAACACATATGCATGTTATTCTCACTATCTGACATGAAATCAGAATACATTTTTCCCATTTCAGATCAATTAGGATTACTATAACTATAATTATTTATATTTACCAAATGCCAGAATAATGAGAGAAAGATAATTGTTTTAGGCATTAGTACTACTTTCTGCAAAGTCCCAAGTTTACAAACACTAAGATCACTATGCCTTAAAATAATTTGGGACAGCCCATATGATGCCATGTCTTTGGAAGCTTCTGATAGGTTTCTTGGCAACATCTGAGTTAATTAGTGACACACCTGTGTATACAGTATATACTCGTGTATAAGCCGGCCCGTGTATAAGCCGACCCCCCCTACTTTTGCCCCCAAAACCTGGGAAAACCTATTGACTCGTGTATAAGCTGAGGGTGGACCCCAGCACAGGTATAAAGCCCCCAGCAGTGTGGTATACAGCAGCCTCCCCAGTGGTATATACAGGCCCCAGCAGTGTTACAGCAGGCTCCCCAGTGGTATATACAGCAGCAGCCCCAGTGGTATATACAGCAGCAGCCCCAGTGGTATATACAGCAGCAGCCCCAGTGGTATATACAGCAGCAGCCACAGTGGTATATACAGCAGCAGCCCCAGTGGTAGTATACAGCAGCAGCCCCAGTGATAGTATACAGCAGCAGCATCAGTGGTATATACAGCAGCAGCCCCAGTGGTAGTATACAGCAGCAGCCCCAGTGGTAGTATACAGCAGCAGCCCCAGTGGTATATACAGCAGCAGGCCCAGTGGTAGTATACAGCAGCAGCCCCAGTGGTAGTATGCAGAAGCAGCCCCAGTGGTATATACAGCAGCAGCCCCAGTGGTAGTATACAGCAGCAGCCCCAGTGGTAGTATACAGCAGCAGCCCCAGTGGTATATACAGGCTTCCCCCCATCGGTATACAGGGCCCCCCCCTTGCTGCCGCAAACCTGTAAAGTAATACATCATTATACTTATCCCTGTCGTCGCCGCCGCCGCCATCGCGCATCCGGCTTCTTCTGGCTTCCTCCTCTGGCGCACAGACAATGACGTCATTGCCTGCGCCCACCGAAGGAGGAAGCCGGAAGAAGCCGGAGGAGCGCGATGTCGGCGGCGGCGACGACAGGGATAAGTATAATGATGTATTACTTTACAGGTTTGCGGCAGCAAGGGGGGGGCCCTGTATACCGATGGGGGGGCCTGTACACCAATGGGGGGCGCAATATATATGACTCGCGTTTAAGCCGAGGGGGGGACTTTTCATCCCAATTTGTGGGCTGAAAAACTCGGCTTATACGCGAGTATATACGATATATATAATACACACCTGTAACTCACTGCTTCTTTGTGTAGCATCATGGGAAAGTCTAAAAAAAATCAGCCAAGATATAAGGAAGAAAATTGTGGACTGGCACAAGTTTGATTCGTCCTTTGGTGCAACCTACAGGTACCTGAAGTGCGTCATTCATCCTTACAAACAACTATATGCAAGTACAAACAAGATTGGAAAGTCCAACCATTACACTGCTTAGGAAAGAGAAAGCTTTTGTGTCACTGAGATGAACGTGCTTTGATACGATATGTGCATATCAACCCAAGAACAAAAGTAAAAGAACTTGTGACAGCAGAGGCTGATAAGATTGTGTCATTTTCCACAGTGAAACCAGTACTGTATCAACATGGGCTGAAAGGCCAAACTGCCAGGAAGAAGCCATTACTCCAAAAGAAATATAAAAAACAAGCTTAATTTTTGCAAATGCTCACAGAAACAAAGATGCATATTTTTGGAGACATGTCCAGTGCCCTGATGAAACTGAACTGTTTGGGCATAATAACCATTGTTACATTTGGAGGAAAAAAGAGAAGCTTGGAAGCCTAAGAATACCATCCCAACTATGAAACACATTGGTGGCAGCTTCATATTGTGGGGTTGTTTTCCTGCATGATTTACTGGTGCACTTCAAAAAAATAGATGGCATCATGAGTAAAAAAGATTATGTGGCAATACTGAAGCAATATCTCAAAATATCAGCCAAGAAGTTAAAGCTTGGGCGGAAATAGGTCTTGCAAATTGACAATGACCTAAAGTATACTGCCAAACTGGTTACAGAGTGGCTTAAGGATAACAATGTCAAGGTTCTAGAGTGACCATCACAAAGCCCTGATCTCAACTCTATTGAAAATTTATGGGCAAAGCTGAAAAGGCAGGAGCGAGCAAGGCGACCTACAAACATGGCTCAGTTACACCAGTTCTGTCAGGAGGAATGGCCCAAATTACTACCAACTATTGTGAGAAGCTTGTGGAAGGATATTTAAAACGTTTGACCCAAGTCATACAGTTTAAGAGCAAATGGTATCAAATACTAATGAAATGTATGTAAACTTTTGACTTTGCAGGAAGTAATAAAAATGCCTTAAAACATTCTGTCTCATTATTCTAGCTTTTGGAAAATAGGAATAACTAGCTGTAGTACCCGGCTACGCCCGGGTTAATAAATAACTGATGTTAGCTATAACAAAATAGAATTTGAATATGTCATATTAATGACCTGTAAGAAAATAGAAGCTGAGCTGTGATTGATTGCTATAGGCATCCTAATAAATCTCCAGCCAATAGTAAACCCCCTCCCTGGCCAGGCAGTATATGTTACCTAACACATACACATAATAGACAGCTCATGTGACTGACATCTGCCTTAATACCCTATATGGCACATGAGTTGCACATTGGCTGTTTTTAATCAGATGTTTATGTTTGGAAATTATAGATAGCACACGTATGAGGCGAGTTGTGTGAGGTGATTTGTGCACATCTGTGTCTGTCTGTGTGGTGTGTGTGTCCCTGGGGTGTGTGTATGTGTGTGTCTTTGTGGGGTGAGTGCATGTGTCCCTATAGGGTGTGTGTGGGTGTGTGTCCCTGTGGGGTGTGTCTGTGTGGGGTATGTGTGTCTCTGTGTTGTGTGTGTCTCTTTGTGGTGTGTGTATGTGTGTGTCCCTGTGCGGTGAGTGCATGTGTCCCTATAGGGTGTGTATGTGTGTGTGTCCCTGTGGGGGGTCTGTGTGGTGTGTGTGTGTCTCTTTGTGTTGTGTGTGTGTCCCTGTGGGGTGAGTGCATGTGTCCCTATAGGGTGGCTATGTGTGTGTGTCCTTGTGGGGGGGGTCTGTGTGGTGTGTGTGTCTGTGTTGTGTGTGTCTCTTTGTGGTGTGTGTCCCTGTGGGGTGAGTGCACGTGTCGCTATAGAGTGTGTGTGTGTCCCCTTGGGGGTGTGTGTGTGTGTGTCTCTGGGTTGTGTGCGTCTTTTTGTGGAGTGTGTGTGTTTGTTCGGGTGCGTGGTGAGTATCCAATGTTGGGGCTGCACCTTAGCGACTATACACTTGCTGTTACTCTTTGTGTGCATGTGGTGTGTATACATGTCCCTGTACGTGGTGAATATCTCATGTTGGGGCCCCACCTTAGTGAATATATGCTGGTATGTGCTGTTAGTCTTTGGCGCTATCATTAAGCCCCTCTCATTCACAACTGTCAACTGGTAACTGTCACTTTTTCCCCATTATGTAGATAGTGGCAAAATTGTTTGGTGAATTGGAATGCGCGGGGTTAAAATTTTACCTCACAACATAGCCTATGATGCTCCCGGGTCCAGACGTGTCACTGTGCAAAATTTTGTGGCTATAGCTGACAGCTGTCGATTTTCCTCCAACACTTTTCCATTCACTTTTTCCACATTATGTAGATAGGGGCAAACTTTTTTGGTGAACTGGAACATGCAGGGTTAAAATTTTGCCTTACAACATAGCCTATGACGCTCTCAGGGTCCAGACGTGTGACTGTGCAAAATTTTTATGGCTGTAGTTGCGACGGTGTAGATGCCAATCCCGGATATACATACACACACACACATACACACATTCAGCTTTATATATTAGATTATGGTAATCCTAATTGACCTAAAACAAGAAAGGTTTATTCTGATTTTATGTCTGATACTAATAAATACATGCATATGTGTCTTTTTATATCGTGAATGTAAACTTCTGGTTTCAACTATACATGTACTATTGCGGTAATTTTACTGACCCGAAGAATATAAAGCTGTCTTTAAACACAAAAAAAACTATTCCTGTATTGCTTTTTTTCCTGATTCTGCCTCACAAAAAGTTAAAAAGAGAGCGATCAAAATGATTACCGTATATACTCGCGTATAAGCCGACCCGTGTATAAGCCGACCCCCCTACTTTTGTCCTCAAAACCTTGAAAAACCTATTGACTCGTGTATAAGCCGAGTCCCGAGTACAGAATACAGGACTCAGATTGTAAACTCGCTTAGAATCGCTCAGACTAGCTCAGAATCGCTCAGAAATGCTCAGAATCGCTAAGACTCGCTCTCAGAATCGCTATGACTCACTCAGAATCGCTATGACTCACTCAGAATCGCTCGGAATTGCTCAGAATCGCTAAGACCCTGTCGGAATAGCTCAGACTCGCTCGGAATCGCTAAGACCCTGTCGGAATAGCTCAGACTCGCTCGGAATCGCTAAGACCCTCTCGGAATAGCTCAGACTCGCTACTGACAGCAAGTATCCGAGGTCCCTAATACAGTGACTCGCGTATAAGCCGAGGGGGTGACTTTTCAGCCCGATTTTTGGGCTGAAAAACTCGGCTTATACGCGAGTATATACGGTATGTGGCCAAACATGATACCAATAAAAACTCCAACTCATCCCAAAAATCAACACCCCACATGGCTCTGTTGGCAATATTCTAGCCTTTAAATCTCAGTGATGCAAAAAAAAACATTATTTTGTAAAAAAAAATTTAGTGTGATAGTAGCCGAACCAAAAAGGAAAAAATTATATAAATCTGGTATAGCTGTAATCATACTGAGCTGACAAATAAAGCCACCTAGTCACTTTTACTGAAAGGTGAAAAGCTTAAAATAGTAATAAAGTAAATTTTTCAACTGCCACTGATTTGTTCATTTTACCTTTCATAGATCATAGTAAGGCTCGCCTCACATTTATCCTGCGCTCTCCGCTGAGCGCTCACATCGGCAATTATGTGTACATTTCTGAATGCTGAATTTCTAAATGCAAAATTTCTAAATTTCTGAATGCTGAATTTCTAAATGCACCACTGAAGGCATGCTGCATTCAGTGGTGCATTTAGATTGCCATGCACCAGGGGGGGTGACATGTCCTCTTTAATTACAATAAAATTTTGATATTTTCTGATTATCTATGATCCTTACTTTTTTTCTGTGTGTGTATTTTTATATGTGGAAGCTCCCGTTTTCTCTGGACACAGTTGTTTGGTGCTATAGGTTTATATATGGGCCTCTCTTCTCATTGATTTGTGGATTTATATAGGTTATGATAATTCCACCAAAATCTGCACTCCAAAATGTTGCTCCTTCCATTCTAAGCCCTGCTGTGTATCAAAATAGTGTTTTTCCACTGTATAATTGCACAACAAATTTTGCGGTCTAACTTTTCCTGCTATCATAGGAAAAATTAAAAATTCTGTTATGCACCAGTGGGTTCATGGTGCTCACCACACATCTAGATAAATTGCTTGGGGTTTCTAGATTCCAGAATGCAGTCACTTGTGGGGTAATTACGTTGTTTAAGCACATCAAGGGCTAACCACATGCCACATGACACCTGCAGACCATTCCATGAAAATCTGTGCTCGAAAACATTGCTCCTTCCCTTTGAACCCTGCAGTACACCCAATCAGTGGTTTTCCACCCCATATCATTGTACTCAAGATTATTAACACAACTTTTTGGGTCCATTATTTCCTGCTATCTTGTGAAAATGAAAGAATTGACGCTAAAAAAACATTTCTGTAGAAAAAATATATTTTTTCATTTTCATGGCTCAAGGTTATAAAATTCTGTTAAGCACCTGGAGGTTCAAAGTTCTCACCACACATCTAGATGGAATCCATGGGGGAGTCTTGTTTCCAAAATGGGGTCACTTTTGGCGGGGTTTCACTTTTAAGGCTTCTCAGGGGTTCTCCAAATGCAACATGGAGTCCATTAATGATTCCAGTCAATTATCTGTCTAAAATGTCATTCAGATCACTGATGTGTGCCCAAACAGTGATTTTCATCACATTTGAAGTATTCGCATACTCAAGAGAAGTTGCACAACAAATTTTGTAACCCATTTTCTCCTACTGCCCTTGTATTTCATTTCATTTCAAAAATTCTTTTTATTGTTTTACAAGATATGAAGATGTTAATCAGATAATTACAGAAAAGAAGAATTCAGCTCATGACAATCAGTGGAAAATGATTAATTAATTCCAAACATATGTTTAAGTACGGTTATTGTCAAATTATCTAGAGAAAGTTTAAGCACAAGAAGAAGAAGGCATAGTAAGTGAAAGAAGAATAGAGGATAGGTAGGAGAATAGGAGAGAGAATAATAGATTGGAGGGGAAGTAAGAGGCAGGGAGGGTGGGTCAGGAGGTGGAGCCTAGAGGATCTCCATGGAGTAAATGAGGCGAGGGGTCAAGATTATGGTACTATGAGCGACTTTTTGAAGAGTACCCAAGCTCGCCATTGGTTATTAATAGATGCTTGTGTGTGGTTCACAGAGGCAGCTAGTTTCGCTACTAGATACAGTTGGTCAGTTTTATCAATTAACGACTGAAGAGTCGGGATTTGAGGAGATCCCCATACCGTTGGTAAAAGAAGTTTCGCTGCAGCCAGTATTGTACAGATTAACACAGAGAACTCACCATGGGAAGCGTCTAGGGGTAGATTTAACAGGACTACTTCCGGGGATAACTTGATATTTTGTTTAGTCACATCTCTGATCAGGCGTGTTGTCTGGTTCCAGTAGGGGATCAGGGATGGGCAATGCCACCAAAGGTGGATATAGTTCCCGTTTACATCACCACAGCGCCAGCAATTCGTAAGGAATTGTGTCTTCCATTTCTGTGTTCTCAGCGGATCAGTATACCAGCGGGAGAGAATTTTGTAGGAGTTCTCCTGTACCTTGATGCATTTAGTCGGGCCATGTGAGTGGGTGTAGATATATGAAATCTGTTGAGGCGTAAACTTATAACCTAAATCTTTTTCCCAACTATGTATATAGGCTCTTTTCATGGGCACATCTCTTTCCAAAATGCTTTGGTAAATGGTAGAAAGGATCTTAGTAGGTCTAATCTGTCTTGCGCAAAGCGTTTCAAATGCCGTGGGATTGCGGGTAAGTGCCGTATCGAATCGAATGTTGTGTAGAAGTGATTGTAGAGTCTTATATTGGAGGAAATTAATAGATTCGAGGCCAGGTATTTTGTGCAGATTAGATAACGGGAGAAGTGCTCCGTCTGCATATAATTGATCCGCTGTTAGGCTGGCAAGTAGTCCGATGCGGTATTTGCTGGGGTTGTGTATTAGGTTCGCTCCCGTTAGGATATCTAATAGGGTAAGGAGAGGAGTCGATGGGGGCGTCAGGTGGGTACTACTGCCCTTGTATAAATGAAAAAATTAGTGCTGAAAGAAGATTTTTTTGGTAAAAATTTATTTTTTCATTTTCACGGCTCAATAATATATAATTCTTTGAAGCACCTGGAGAATCAAAGTGCTTACCACAAAACTAGATAACATCTTTGGGGGGGCCTAGTTTCGAAAATGTGGTCACTTGTGCGAGGTCTCCACTGTTTTTTTTCTGACAAATCCATAAAACAATGTAAATAAAAGGGACTGCATCTTTATTAACCCCTGGACCATGGGCGAGGGGTTAATAAAGATGCAGTCCCTTTTTTAGGATTGTTTTATTGATTTTTCAGAAAAAAAATTACATGGGCTTCGCCGTATTTCTGAAACCAGCCGGATCCAGCAGGCAGCGACGGGCTGCCTCCAAACCCCTGGTGCCTATTTGTACCTGGCCAGATACAAGAATATAGGGGAGCCCTTTTTTTTATTATTTCATGAATTTCATGAAATAATAAAAAAAAAATGCGTGGGGCTCCGCGCAATTTCTTTGTCTAGCCAGGTACAGCTAAGCAGCTGGGGGCTGGAATCCGCAGCGCAGGGATGCCCAAGCTTTCTGGGCACCCCCCGCTGCAAATTGTAGCCCGCAGCCGCCCCAGAAGATGGCGCGTTCATTGAAGCGCCATCCTCTGGCACTGAACCCCGCTCTTCCAGCGGCCCTGGTGGCGGTGGCACGCTGGGTAATAAAGAGGTTAGGGCCAGCTTTGTATTATCAGCTGGTCCTAAGCCCGAAATTTATGGCGGTCACGCCAATATTAGACATGACCGCCATGAATTTCTATTAAATTGTTTTAAAAAAAAACACAACACAGAGAAAATTTTTTATTAGAAATAAAAAAAAAAGCCATTAGGGACTCCATCTTTAATTAAAAAAATCCTCTTCCATCCGACGCAGTCCAAAACGCGATGTCCTCTCTGCTACATCCCCTGTGCATAGATATAGATGTCTATGCACAGGAATGAGCAGACTGAGAACAATCTCAGCACTGCTACATCATCTCTGTGAGCAGGCGGGCTCTAGGACCCTGGAGCTGCGGCAGCCTGCACAGAGAAGACAGCTGGACTCGGCTCGCAATGTAACAGCAGTTACTTTGCGAGTTTCCCTGCTATCACTGGCACAGTAGCCGAGTCTAATGCAAGACAATGGCAATCCTAGTTTTGTCAGCGTTTGCCATTGATTTGCATTGGACTCGTGCGAGTAAACGCTGGGAAACTCGCAGAGTACCGAGTCCTGCGAGTCCCTTACTACTCGCCGAGTAACGAGTCCTAGCGAGTAGATTCGCCCATCCCTACATACCACACTCACACATGCTCCACATTCACTCTCATATCCCCTATTATAAGAATTTACACTATTAATTTGTTATCCCTATTACAGTTGTTGCATAAGCTTCTGCAATGATAGTTATGAATTTTTCAGTTTTTTGTATATCAGTATATAGATTGCTGTCTTGACGAAGGCTCATGTTGGAGACGAAACGTTGTGTATGTAAACGTAACCTTTGAAAAATAAAAAAGTTTTCCTTGGTTCTCATTCAATTTATTGGGTGCTGGAGTTAACTTTCTACTGACAAATTGTACCAAATTGTGGTGGTTTGAGCTTGACCCTATCCTTCTTTATGCTAAATAAATCCAAACCATCACATTTACTATCACAAAATTTTGCACAGCCGCCTCATTTGACTCAGTGAAGGTCAAAGACTATGTTTGAAAGGTAATTTTTACCTCATGCTTTTCATTCATTCACCAAAAAAAGCTTATTTAGGCCATGTTGACAAATACCATCCGTTTTTGCCTTAAATCTGTTTTTGGGAACATTTTGGACTGGTTTTTTTTCAAAGTCCAAAAACGCATATGCGGTAACGCATGGTGCACTTAAGGTGTCAATGCGTTTTTTAACAACACATGCGCTTTTGTTCAGCATCCCAAAAAAGGCTAGGGTCACACTTGGCATGCTTTTTTTGGTGCCTTAAAAATAAGCATGCGTTTCTGCATGCTTTTTTCATTTCTGCATGCGTTTTTTTAGGTGCCTTTAGGCACCCTGCGTTTTCCTTGCGTTTTTGAATCAGCACCCAAAAAAAGTTCATGAACTATTTTTTGGTGCTGATTTAAAAACGCATACGTTTTTTAACATGGGCCCCTATGGAAAACGCATGTGTTTTTGGATGGTACTAAATGGTACTAATGTACCATGCGTTTTTGCATGCGTTTTTGAAGGCAGCTACTCACATAAGTGCAAAATCGCATGCCAAAAATGCATGGCACTTTAGGCATGCGTTTTTGCTATTAAGACATGCATTTTTGCTATTAGGGCATGCGTTTTTTACATGGGGGCCTATGGGTGCGTTTTTACAAGCGTTTTTAAAAACGCAGGTCTCCAAAAAATCATGAAAAAACTGCAAGTGTGACCCTAGCCAAACACTGCATGCAGCGTTTTTGGGTGCTGTAAAAAAACTCATGCGTTTTTTTAACATGGGGCCCTATGTTAAATGCATTCGTTTTTGCATGGCACATATAGGCACCATGCGTTAACGCATGCATTTGTGCATGCGTTTTTGGTTGAAAAGTGACTAAGTCCCAAAAGGTCCAAAAAACGTTGAGGACCTCAGGGGACACTATTGGCACCCTTAGAAAAACGGATCTGTTTTTCTAAGGGCTTAAAAAATGGATTGGTATGTGTGAACAAGGCCTTACTGTTTGTATGTATGAGGTAATATATAGTAACCTGGCTGTTTTGACTGTTAGGCTAGGGTCACACTTGGCATGCATTTTTTAAGGTGCTTTTTGGCAGTCTGCGTATTTGCATGCGTTTTTGCTGATAGGTGTGGGGGACCCTTAAAAAACGCATGCAAAAATGCATGTATCATTTAGTGCCATATAAAAACGCATGCATTTCCCATAGGGCCCAATGTTAAAAAAAATGCATGCGTTTTGTAAAAAACGCATGCGTTTTTGAAAAAGCACCAAAAGATGCTGCATGCAGTAATTTTTGGTGCTGAACCAAAAACGCATCCCAAAAACGCATGGTACATTCAGACATGAATTTTTGCTATTGGGGCACATGCTTTTTGCATGGGGGCCTATGGATACGTTTTTGCATGCGTTTTCAAAAAACGCAAGTCTCAAAAACGCATGTAAAATCTGCAAGTGTGAACCTAGCCTTAGCCTGGATATTTATCAGGTGTCCTATAGCAATCAATCACAGCTCTGCTTATGATTGGTTGCTATATACAGCAAAGGACATTTTTAGTATAAGAAAGCTTATATGTTAGTTTATATGACTTCGGTGGTGACACTTTACCAACATGGTTGTAGAGGCTGAGGTAAGTCGCATGACCTTAACTGTATACTAATGATATGGGGTTTTAGAAACTGTCAATTACATAAAATAATGCCCCGTAAGAAAAGAAATTTGATTGGACGATTGTTGTCACACGCTAAGAGAAAAGCCATATTACGGCTTAATGACCAATCTAAAGAAAGAGAAGCAAGGCTGAAAGACATGCCTCATTTGACTCAGGGAATGTCATAGACTTTGTTTTGAGGGGACATTTTCATCCCACCCTTAATCGACATTCACCCAAAAAATGCATATTTACTTTTTCTATGTGTGAGGTAATAGATACTTCCTTGGCTGTTTTAACAGTTAGCCTGGGTATTTCTCAGGGCCCTATATCAACCAATCACAGCTCACCTTTTGATTGTTTGCTGTAGGCCTTGAAGGACATCTACTTATATAATCCGCAGTTGGGAATTCGGGCGTTGTCGCCGAATCCCAACATGCTTTGCGGGACTGCGAGTGATGACGCGCAGCGTCATCACGAGCCGCAGACCCGCACTACTGTAAAAAAAAAAAAAAAAAAGTTAATGCTCACCTCTCCCCGAGCCCCCGCCGTCTCCTGCCGTCTTCCTTCAGGCTTCCTCCAGGCTTCCGGTGGCTGCCGCAGGCTCCGAGTGTCTGCAGAGCTCTTCTACTGCAGTTCAAGGACCTGTGGTGATGTCACAGTCACGTGACACCAGGTTACTCCATGGTAACCTGTTGTCACGTGACTGTAACATCACCGCAGGTCCTGAACTGCACTAGAACAGCTCTGCACACACTGGGAGCCTGCGGCAGCCACCGGAAGCTTGGAGGAAGACGGCAGGAGACGGCGGGGGCTCGGGGAGAGGTGAGCATTAACTTTTTTTTTTTTTTTTAACCCCTGCCTTCCTGTTTGGAGACCTTTTACTGTACTGAGCATGCTCAGTACAGTAAATGTCTCCTCCAGCCTCACAGCCTCCCCATCCTCACTGCCCTCCATCCAGCCCTCAGTCTCCTCCAGCTCCTCACAGTCTACCTCCAGCCTCACAGCCTCCCCATCCTCACAGCCTCCTACAGCCACCCTCTCCAGCCTCACAGCCTCCCCATCCTCACAGCCTCCTACAGCTCACTCACAGCTCCTCAGCCTCACAGCTCCTCTCACAGCTCTCCCCATCCTCCACCTCACAGCCTCCTCCAGCCTCACAGCTCCAGCCTCACAGCCTCCTCCAGCCTCCATCAGCCTCCGCCTCATCCCTCTCACTCAGCTCCGCTCTCCAGCTCAAGCCTCCACCACACCTCCTCACACCCTCACAGCCTCCTCCGCCTCACACGCCCTCCCCATCCTCACAGCCTCCTTCCACCTCAAGCTCCTCCAGCTCACACTCCATCCTCACGCTCTCCAGCTCCAGCCTCCATCCACAGCCTCCCAGCCTCACGCTCTCAGCCTCACAGCCCCCATCCACACTCAGCACTCCTCCAGCCCACACTCCCCTCCCACAGCCTCCTCCAGCCTCACATCCTCCTCCAGCCTCACAGCCTCCTCCAGCCTCACAGCCTCCTCCAGCCTCACAGCCTCCCCATCCTCACAGCCTCTCCAGCCTCACACCCTCCTCCAGCCTCACAGCCTCCTCAGCCTCACAGCTCCACCTCTCACGCCTCTCAGCCTCACCTCCTCAGCCTCACAGCATCCCCATCCTCACAGCTCTCCAGCTCACAGCCTCACAGCCTCCTCCAGCCTCACAGCCTCCCCATCCTCACAGCCTCCTCCAGCCTCACACCCTCCTCCACCTCACAGCCTCCACTCACAGCCTCCCTCTCACAGCTCTCCAGCCTCACTGTCTCCTCCAGCCTCACATCCTCCTCAGCCTCACAGCTCCCATCCTCACAGCCTCCTCCAGCCTCACAGCCTCTCCAGCCTACCCTCCCATCCTCACAGCTCCTCCAGCCTCACAGCCTCCCTCCTCACAGCCTCCTCCAGCCTCACACCTCCTCCAGCCTCACAGCCTCCTCCAGCCTCACTGCCTCCCATCCTCACTGCCTCCTCCGCCTCACAGTCTCCTCCAGCCTCACATCCTCTCCAGCCTCACAGCCTCCCTCCACAGCCTCCTAGCCTCAAAGCTCCCATCCTCACAGCCTCCTCCAGCCTCACAGCCTCCTCAAGCCTCACAGCCTCCCCATCCTCACAGCCTCTACAGCCTCACAGCCTCCTCCAGCCTCACAGCCTCCCCATCCTCACAGCCTCCTCCACCTCACAGCTCCCCTCCTCACAGCCTCCTCCAGCCTCACAGCCTCCTCCAGCCTCACAGCCTCCCCACTCACAGCCTACTCCAGCCTCACAGCCTCCCATCCTCACAGCCTCCTCCAGCCTCACACCTCCTCCAGCCTACAGCCTCCTCCAGCCTCACTGCCTCCCCATCCTCACTGCCTCCTCCAACCCACAGTTCCTCCAGCCTCACATCCTCCTCCAGCCTCACAGCCTCCCCTCCTCACAGCCTCCTCCAGCCTCACAGCCTCCCCATCCTCACAGCCTCTACTCAGCCTCCGCCTCACACCCTACGCCTCACTCCTCCAGCCACACCCCATCCTCACAGGCTCCTCCACTCACACCTCCTCGCCTACAGCCTCCATCTCACAGCCTCTCCAGCCTCACAGCCTCCCCATCTCACTGCCTCTCCAGCCTCACTGCTCCAGCTCATGCTTCCGCCTCACGCCTCCATCTCACAGCCTCTCAGCCTAGCTCCTCCAGCCTCACTCTCCTCCAGCTCACAGCCTCTCCAGCCTCCACCCTCTCCGCCTCAGTGCCTCCTCTCCTCCAGCCTCACAGCCTCCTCCAGCCTCACAGCCTCCCATCCTCACAGCTCTTCCAGCTCACACCCTCCTCCAGCCTCACAGCCTCCTCCAGCCTCACAGCCTCCCCATCCTCACAGCCTCCTACAGCCTCACACCCTCCTCAGCCTCACAGCATCCCATCCTCACAGCCTCCTCCAGCCTCACAGCCTCACAGCCTCCTCAGCCTCACAGCCTCCCCATCCTCACAGCCTCCTCCAGCCTCACACCCTCCTCCAGCCTCACAGCCTCCTCCAGCCTCACAGCCTCCCCATCCTCACAGCCTCCTCCAGCCTCACTGTCTCCTCCGCCTCACATCCTCCTCCAGCCTCACAGCCTCCCCATCCTCACAGCCTCCTCCAGCCTCACAGCCTCCTCCAGCCTCACAGCCTCCCCATCCTCACAGCCTCCTCCAGCCTCACAGCCTCCCCATCCTCACAGCCTCCTCCAGCCTCACACCCTCCTCCAGCCTCACAGCCTCCTCCAGCCTCACTGCCTCCCCATCCTCACTGCCTCCTCCAGCCTCACAGTCTCCTCCAGCCTCACATCCTCCTCCAGCCTCACAGCCTCCCCATCCTCACAGCCTCCTCCAGCCTCAAAGCCTCCCCATCCTCACAGCCTCCTCCAGCCTCACAGCCTCCTCAAGCCTCACAGCCTCCCCATCCTCACAGCCTCCTACAGCCTCACAGCCTCCTCCAGCCTCACAGCCTCCCCATCCTCACAGCCTCCTCCACCCTCACAGCCTCCCCATCCTCACAGCCTCCTCCAGCCTCACAGCCTCCTCCAGCCTCACAGCCTCCCCATCCTCACAGCCTACTCCAGCCTCACAGCCTCCCCATCCTCACAGCCTCCTCCAGCCTCACACCCTCCTCCAGCCTCACAGCCTCCTCCAGCCTCACTGCCTCCCCATCCTCACTGCCTCCTCCAACCTCACAGTCTCCTCCAGCCTCACATCCTCCTCCAGCCTCACAGCCTCCCCATCCTCACAGCCTCCTCCAGCCTCACAGCCTCCCCATCCTCACAGCCTCCTCCAGCCTCACAGCCTCCTCCAGCCTCACAGCCTCCTACAGCCTCACAGCCTCCTCCAGCCTCACAGCCCCCCCATCCTCACAGGCTCCTCACCCTCACATCCTCCTCCAGCCTCACAGCCTCCCCATCCTCACAGCCTCCTCCAGCCTCACAGCCTCCCCATCCTCACTGCCTCCCCCAGCCTCACTGCCTCCTCCAGCCTCACTGCCTCCTCCAGCCTCACAGCCTCCCCATCCTCACAGCCTCCTCCAGCCTCACAGCCTCCTCCAGCCTCACATCCTCCTCCAGCCTCACAGCCTCCTCCAGCCTCACAGCCTCCCCATCCTCATAACCTCCTCCAGCCTCACAGCCTCCCCATCCTCACAGCCTCCTCCAGCCTCACAGCCTCCTCCAGCCTCACAGCCTCCCCATCCTCACAGCCTCCTCCAGCCTCACAGCCTCCTCCAGCCTCACATCCTCCTCCAGCCTCACATCCTCCTCCAGCTTCACTGCCTCCTCCAGCCTCACTGCCTCCTCCAGCCTCACAGCCTCCTCCAGCCTCAGCCTCCTCCAGCCTCACAGCCTCCCCATCCACACAGCCTCCTCCAGCCTCACAGCCTCCTCCAGCCTCACATCCTCCTCCAGCCTCACAGCCTCCTCCAGCCTCACAGCCTCCTCCAGCCTCACTGCCTCCTTCAGCCTCACTGCCTCCTCCAGCCTCACAGCCTCCCCTCCTCACAGCCTCCTCCAGCCTCACATCCTCCTCCAGCCTCACAGCCTCCTCCAGCCTCACAGCCTCCTCCAGCCTCACAGCCTCCCCATCCTCACAGCCTCCTCCAGCCTCACAGCCTCCCCATCCTCTCACTGCCTCCTCCAGCCTCACAGTCTCCTCCAGCCTCACATCCTCCTCCAGCCTCATAGCCTCCCCATCCTCACAGCCTCCTCCAGCCTCACAGCCTCCTCCATCCTCACAGCCTCCCCATCCTCACAGCCTCCTCCAGCCTCACACAGCCTCCTCCAGTCTCACAGCCTCCCCATCCTCACAGCCTCCTACAGCCTCACAGCCTCCTCCAGCCTCACAGCCTCCCCCAGCCTCACATCCTCCTCCAGCCTCACACCCTCCTCCAGCCTCACAGCCTCCCCATCCTCACAGCCTCCTCCAGCCTCACAGCCTGCTCCAGCCTCTTACCCTCCTCCATCCTCAGCCGCACTACCTGACACCGCTGCCATCCTGCCAACCGTCAGCCCCGCACCATCGCCACCGCCCTCGCGCCCTCCGCAAGGTCCATGCTGCCCGGATGCCGCCGGAGCCTTCCGCCCCTCGCCACTCTCTCACCGCTGGGCTCTCAATGTCGCCATGCTGGTGGAGTAGCGGTCTACGGACTGTGGCCGGGTGCCGGCAGCCAGGGACGTCGTCCTGTGGCCGCCAACAGCCAATGGGAGTGAGCGGACCGTGTCAGCCTGCAAAGCCTGACACGCCCCGCTCACTCCCATTGCCTGCCCCTGCAAGCGGATTGGGCACTGTGTTGTACACACAGGACGCCCATCCCATTGCCCAGGACTTGGTGTCCTAGACCAATCGGATGACCGTCCTGTCTTTACCACACACCGCCCAATCCGCTCCTTCCGCTCAGGTCACATGTGTGACCTGAGGGCAAGAACTGATCCCTCTCTGCATCACCCAACCCGCCGCAGAGGACAATGCCGCGTGACTGGGGCTGCGATCAGCCCAAGCACGCAGCCACGTCCTGCCGCCGAGCGGTGATGTCACCCCTCCAGCCGCATCTCTCCTCACCCCTCCAGCCAGACCTCTCCTCACCCCTCCATCTGGACCTCTCCTCACCACTCCAGCCTCTGCTCTCCTCACCCCTCCAGCCTCTGCTCCCCTCACTCCTCCAGCCTCCCGCCACATCATACTCTGCTATCCACAGAGCCCCCTCTATACTCTGACACCCACAGAGCCGCCTGTATACTCTCCTACCCACACAGCCGCCTGTATACTCTGCTACCCACAGAGCTGCCTCTATACTCTGCTACCCACAGAGCCGCCTCTATACTCTGCTACCCACAGAGCCGCCTGTATACTCTCTTACCCACAGACCCGCCTGTATTCTCTGCTACCCACAGAGCTGTTTCTATATTCTGCTACCCACACAGCCGCCTCTATACTCTGCTACCCACAGAGCCTTCTCTATACTCTGCTACACACAGAGCCGCCTGTATAATCTGCTAACCACAAACCCGCCTGTATACTCTGCTACCCACAGAGCCGCCTGTATACTCTGCTACCCACAGAGCCGCCTGTATACTTTTCTACCCAGAGAGCCGCCTGTATAATCTGCTAACCACAAACCCGCCTGTATACTCTGCTACCCACAAACCCGCCTGTATACTCTGCTACCCACAGAGCCGCCTGTATACTTTTCTACCCAGAGAGCCGCCTGTATAATCTGCTACCCTCAGAGCAGTCTGTATACTCTGCTACCCACAGACCCGCCTGTATAGTCTGCTACCCACAGAGCCCCATATATACTCTGCTAGCCACTCACCCGCCTGTATACACACAATTCATTTCACCGCGCTCCCAATGCAATTGCATCGGGCCTTTTTACTAGTTCTTAATATAAGACAGTTTATTTCTCAGTTTAATGATTTTGGTGGTGGCACTTTACCAACGTGGTTGTAGAGGCTGATGTAAGTCACATGATATTATCTGTAGCGTATTTATGTGGGATTTTATGTACTTTCAATGATCAAGCAGTTTTTGAAATACAAAAAATGGACCAATTGTTGAAGTGCAGCCATTCTAGATGGGCAGGTACATTGGCACCAATTTAGCTGTTTGAAGAATACTAGGGTTCTCCATTCATGAGCGCTACCCACCAGTTTTGCATGTAAGCGTCCACTTGGAAAATGTACAGAAGATATACTTTGACTCATCAAATCTGTGCCACCAGCTTCTAACAACACCTAAGACCACACTTTTGGCATTTTTTGAACTGTGTCAACAAGATCCATTTCCAATACCAATTCTTGCCTGTGATCTACCAAAGTACTACAATTGGAACACATCCAGAAAAACACTTGAATGGAGGAAACAGACACTTGATGTTGAAGGCCATCCAGGGTTCAAGCAAATTATACTCTTGGTCGTGTATACACTGTTGATCCATCAAATGCAAAGTGTTTCTACCTGCCCTTGTTACTATATGTTGTCAAGGGTCCAACATCATTTTCTATTCTGAAGAGTGTCGCAGGCCATGTCTGTGAAAATTCAGAGAAGCTTGCCAAACACAAGGACTTCCAGAAAATGATGCACACTGGGACTTGACTTTCAGTCAAGCAGCAGCCACACAAACCACAAAGTGACTTCAGCCAGTGTGCGCTTTCTTCCGACATCGCAGCCTAGTTGTCACACGGCAAGATGTTGCCGGTGACGGCGCTGCGATGTTGCCGGTGACGGCGCTGTGATGTTACCGCAGTAATCGCTCGCTGGGCTGGGATCAACCCAGCGAGCAATCCACTGCAATACAGCAAAAAGGCTGGATCGGCAGGATGCAGGAAAACCTGTCAACTTCAACTTAACCAACCTGTGGCATCGTTCGGAGTGACACCGCAATAGTGATGTCACGGCCGATCCAGTCGATTCGCTGCATTGCAGCGGATCACTCACTGGGTTGATCCCAGCCCAGCAAGTGATCGCTTCCGACCACGCAGCCTAGCTGTCACACCAGTGAACCTCCGCCATGTTTGACTGTAGGGACTGTGTTCTTTTCTTTCAATGCCTCTTTTTTTCTCCTGTAAACTCTATGTTGATGCCTTTGCCCAATAAGCTCTACTTTTGTCTCATCTGACCAGAGAACATTCTTCCAAAACGTTTTAGGCTTTCTCAGGTAAGTTTTGGCAAACTCCAGCCTGGCTTTTTTATGTCTCTGGGTAAGAAGTGGGGTCTTCCTGGGTCTCCTACCATACAGTCCCTTTTCATTCAGACACCGACGGATAGTACGGGTTGACACTGTTGTACCCTCGGACTGCAGGGCAGCTTGAACTTGTTTGGATGTTAGTCGAGGTTCTTTATCCACCATCCCCACAATCTTGCGTTGAAATCTCTTGTCAATTTTTCTTTTCCATCCAACATCTAGGGAGGTTAGCCACAGTGCCATGGGCTTTAAACTTCTTGATGACACTGCGCACGGTAGACACAGGAATATTCAGGTCTTTGGAGATGGACTTGTAGCCTTGAGATTGCTCATGCTTCCTCACAATTTGGTTTCTCAAGTCCTCAGACAGTTTTTTGGTCTTCTTTCTTTTCTCCATGCTCAATGTGGTACACACAAGGACAGAGGACAGCGGTTGAATCAACTTTAATCCATGTCAACTGGCTGCAAGTGTGATTTAGTTATTGCCAACACCTGTTAGGTGCCACAAGTAAGTTACAGGTGCTGTTAATTACACAAATTAGAGAAGCATCACGTGATTTTTCTAAGGGTGCCAATACTTTTGTCCACCCCCTTTTTTATGTTTGGTGTGGAATTAGATCCAATTTGGCTTTAGAATAATTATTTTCGTTTTTTCATTGAAGACAAATTAAATGAAGATAATAATACCAAAGAATTTGTCAGCCGATCTGGTCACCTGATTTGAATACTATGGTGACCAGATCAGCGATCTCCAGTCTGGGTGTACGGTGACTTGTTGACGTTATCTGAGATCACCGTTCAGGTAAGCATAGTGGCTTCCCTGAACGGTGACCTCAGGTGACCTCAGTGAGTTCCCGCACATCCTGACTGGCGCTTGCAGCTGGTTCATTCAGTGACTGGAGGCTGCGATGAAGATGCTGTATTCGTCATCACAACCTCCATTCAAAAAGACATGGCAGAGATTCCGAGGAGGGGTTTGAGGTTAAGGGATTAATAAAGATGGTGTTGCTTTATGTCTTTGTGGTTATTTTCTAACAATTTTTTTTTCTCTGTGTTGTGTCTTCTTTACTATTTACTTCAAATTCTTAATGGTCGGGACAAACTTGGCCCGACATTAAGAATTTAGTACTTAATGCCAGCTAGTAATGCAAAGCTGGTATTAACCCCCTATTACCCAGCCTGCTACTGCCAACAGGGCAGCTGGATGAGCTGGGTAAAATGCCTGACAATGGCGCTATGAAGAATGCATCATTTTCAAGGGCGGATGCAGACTGTCATTCTTTGGCATGGGGGGGACCTAAAATGGTGGGCCCTCTGAGAATACCAGCCATCAACTGCCTAGTTTTTACCTTGCCAGCCAAATTATTCCCAGAGTCAATAAAGGTTTATTTACTATAATGGCTAAATATGTGAGCTGGGGTGGATTATTTACATTGATGATTTTGGTTGAAGGCTGCTCCCCTCATCCCGGTACCCCCAATTCATGCCTTTAAGCTTCATCAATACAAGTCATGAATTTAAGGAGTCTTTTGGTCAAGATTATCCCTACCCCACTTATGGGGATACGTCCATAAGACCATTGAGGAACTGGCAGATAGTATTCCTTCACTGCGATCACAATAGAAATTCGTCAGTCTTTGAATCTCTGACTCTGGAGAGGGTAAGCACTATTCGAGTGTCCTCCATAAGAATTGGAGGTATTTTGCATTATGTAAAAGAGTTGATATCGTTGTGCACTAAATTTGTGGTATACGTCATCTTTGGCTCGTGTGGGTACTACTATATTGGTAAAATTTTGCACCCCCTCTTCGTGTGTTTTGGTGATCACTACAATCCAATCAACAATAAAAATGGAGCTAAAAGGCTGATTGATCATATGCAGTCAGTACATGAGTCTAATTCCAATTCTTTAACATTTTCCAGCTTGGAATGAGTGTCTCTGCCTGAATGAGGAGACATGAATAAATTATTAATGCAAAAAGAGGCCCGTTGGATTACTTGTTCCGAGTCAATGGGTCCAACTGGTTTTAAAGATAGAAAAGAATTGACAGTATTCCCATGATAATTTGTTCACTTTTTTCTGCATATATGCAGTTGCTTCTCACTTTTACACTAATGTTTTAATCAATGATAGCCGTAGTGATGTTTCTGGGCTTCTTAATTGTAGCTAGGCATCAGATCAGTAGGTGGGATCGGTAGAAGCACTATCAAGAGTGAAACAGGCTGTCGCCCCCTTCAGTGCTACATATCTCTCTCATAAAATGTTTTAATGTGTCTTGAATAAAATTGGATGTGTTTTACGGACCAGGATTTTTTCTTCCCTGAATACTTCATGTGGCTAGCGCCTGGAAGGTCTTTGGTGCATATACAGGAGCTGTGCGGTGGATCCGAGATGACTCTCTGCTTCCAGCTGTGAGCAGCAATGAAGATTTTTTTTCTCTTTATTTAGTGCAAGTAACACAACTGCTATATTGTGAATTCTACAGTACAAATGGAGGGAACAGCAAATGTATACCTTTCTGTGAACTGAAGATTTTACTGTTCAATTCATATGAGAATTCCTGTCTAAAGCAAGACATTTATTATATGAAAAGTGCAATCTATGAACTACCCAGTGGACCAACACCAGAAGGTTATCCTTTAAGCAATTAATCTGCTGTGCTTGAAGTCACCAATAAAGAACATGTACAAATGTTCCACTGAGATGGCAAGAAGACCAGAATAGATACGACTTTATGGAGACTGCACTTAGATCCTTGTCATTTAAGATCCAGCATGACAACCCCATTTATCTATGCAAATACATAAAAGCTTTAAGGAAAGCATTTTCTTTTTGTGACATTTTACATGAATGTGTGAATGAAGTCAAATGGAGGTAGTTTTTTTTGCAAGCAGCAGTATTACTCCCATCACCTCTCTGCAGGTCATACAGTAAAAATAATAAATATTTACATCCACTGACTTAAAGGAGATGTCTCATCTGCTTTGAGTCATTTTCTGTAATATCTTGTTCATCTGGTCCAATATTCATGTCGACATCTTCCAGCCATGATCACAGCATACCTGAAAACAACCAGATCAAAAATATATACATTTGCCTTCCGAATAAAAATCGCCCTACTATGTCCATGAATACAAATATGTACCAGACCATAAGGATACGATTAATTAGCCAACATTACAAATATTAATAAATAAGCCTTAAATGTTGCCCCCATTACTTATAATTTCTGCTGCCATATAAGTATAAATTAATAAATTGCTGTGACTCTCCCCCTAATTCATTCTAAGTCCCTATCCTGTATCCTTTCTCTCCTAAATTAATTATAATGTCCCTGTATAGAGAGTCCTCCTAAATTTTGACAAGACGTTAACCAGTCAAGGTGGGGAAGCTGTCAATGTCTGAGGTTTATGAGTAGGCTAGGAACCAGGGTGAAAGCGGCGCTGAGCTTAGTAATTGTCTAGCAAGCCAATGTCCGTGAAAAACAGCGTGGCTCCACTGTAATATAGTTTAAGCTGTGTTTGGCAGCTTTTGAGCCCCTTTGAACGTGTTTTCTAGGACCTTGATTTTGACTCCCAATGATTTGAATCGGATTCGGAAATTCAACGAATTGTTCGCCGATCTATTCGGCAAACCTATTCCCGTTTGACAAACAGAACTGAACCCGAACTTCAAAAAGGTCACTCATCTCTTGATTTGAAGCATAGTAAGGTCTTCATATTAGAAAGTGTAGATCAATCCCAATTAGGGTGCACCTTGTTGCGGTGGGATGGCTTTTACACTTTTTCAATCAAAATCAGTGTTTACTAAGTATCCTAATTTATTTATTTATATGCACTATTGCTTTTTACTTATTTACTTACAGCATTTTACTTTATCTGTGGATTTTTTTGTTTAATATCCAATGTGAATATGCTCTTATAATTTGCATAGTTACCAATTTATACTCTAGGGTTTTTATTAGATATTCTTACTTGCTTGTATTCAGTATAAACAGCATGGCCCCATATTTGTTGAGCTTGGAATTACATTTATATAGCTTCTCATATCTCTGGTCAGAGTTAGGGACAACCAGAGAAAGTTATGAGACTACCAACCTTAGTGATCTGACGACACCCAAAGTGTACCACAGTATGAGTGTTAGTGATTTGGTAGCTCCAGAAGAGGGAACTGACACCAAGTTTGCTAGAGATTTGGATAGTCACCATGCCATGGGGAGTGAAACAGACTCCAGAGATGACTATGACGCTACTAAAGTAGAAACGTAATGTAGTCAGGAAGGGTCAAATGAGGTGAGAAAGTCCCCTTCTTGTCACCAAAGACACAAGGGCCACAAAGAAGTTGCTCGTGTAGCCATTGCTGAAAGTATAAATAACTAAAAATGCAATGCTATGTGCCTCTATTCCAAGTGTACATCCTCCTTTAGAAGCAGAAGACATCAAGAAGGAAGATGAGGTGATGTTGCCAGTAGCAACCTCCGGTGCACTGACAGGCAACAAAGAGGACAAGGAGAAAGAGTCAGACTAGACGATGGTAGGTGTGACATCTCCTGTGTCTAACCAGGTAAGGCCTGGGTCACACTAGTGCTATGCCTGCGTTCAGGGGGTTCCGTTAAAAAGCTAGAATTTGGCAGCATTAATGCAGTGTTACCATAATGGTAATGCTGCTTTAACACTGCCAATTAATTCCTAAGGGTGACGAACACCCAGCGAAGGTCAAACGCCGGCATCTTAGTGCAGGAATTTGAAACCTCGTGCTATTTCCATGCACATCACATAACGAACGCTTCTGCCCTAGCCTAACTGTGACTCTAGCCTAACTGAAGATCGATCAGCAAAGAACCTCATTGAAGTGCATGGGGCTATGGCCGAGGTCACAGACGCCAAAGGCTCTGAGGTTGAAGAGATGGAGGGCATGAAATCTTCTGAAAGTAACACAGTTGAGACCCAAGAGAGGATTGAAGATGAGATTGCTGAGGCCCCAGAGAAATGTGAAGTGGCAGAAAGTGAGGGTGAAGCAGCAGAGACCTCAGGAAAGGCAGAAAGGGATGCTGCAGAAACTGCCAGGGGTGCTACAGGGCCCCAAGAGAGTGTTGAAAGTGCAGAAGAGGAAGAAATCACTGGAGGAGGAAGGTATGAAGTGAATACCCCCTTGAGTAATGCGAGCTTGACAGATTTGGTGAATGTTAGAGCCGAGGTAAGGGAGGTCAAGGAGATGATACAAACCCATCTGTAGCAGGAAAAACTCCTGAGACAGGCTGTCGAGAGTGAAATGGGTGCATTGCAGATAGATATGTCTGATACTCTGCTGATAGAGACGAAGTTGAGTCAAGAGGAACTTCTGAGACAGGCCCCTGAGAGCCGAGTACTTGAGCTGGAAAAAGAGGTGTAGGAGCTCAGAGATCATCTGGCGAAAAGCCAGTCAATGAATAAGGCAATCTTGGAGAAGATGGGGTGGCAGAGGTATATCCTAACCAAACCTGTTAAAGCAGGCAAGTCTCAGAGGAAGATAGCTTTGAGAGCTAAACAGGACAGTTGTCTGGTAACAGCAAAGAAGGAGACTTTCCTGGTCAAGTGCATTATAGACGTAACCAAAGACTTGAGAGAAGTCTGTGCCAATGAGAGTTTCTGCTTCTATTTCTTTGCATGATATCAGAAAATCCTCCCAGAGCTGCTGTTTTGATGTGAACTGCCTCCCACCATCATAGATCTTTTGCTTAATTATACTCCAAAGGTTCTCTATAGGATTGAGGTCAGGGGAAGATGGTGGCCACACCATGAGTTTATCTCCTTTTATGCCCATAGCAGCCAATTGAAAACTAGAAGAAAGGCAGAAAAGCGCACATAGGGTCTTATCCGGGTGTAATCGGGGTGTTGTATTGTGTGTTGTTGCACTAACCTTATGTTGTTCTGAGAGTCACAACAACTATTGAAGCATAAGCCGGCTTGCAGCACTCCACCCAAGGAAATAAATTAAAGCATTAGATGAAAGGTGGTAATTTGTGCGCTGCCGTGTGTCCGTTGGTTCCAAGAAATCCAAGGAATCACAAGATGTTAAAAGCAATACCTTTAATATCTATTTCTTATGCGTTTTGTGGTGCTCCAGACCACTTCATCAGAGATCCACAAAGGTTTTCACACCTTGTGATTCCTTGGATTTCTTGGAACCAACGGACAGACGGCAGCGCAAGAATTACCACCTTTCATCTAATGCTTTCATAGCAGCCAATGACAATGAGGTATTCTTTGCAGCATGAGATGGTGCATTGTCATGCATGAAGATGATTTTGCTCCTGAAGGTACGCTTTTGCTTTTTGTACCATGGAAGAAAGTTCTCAGTCAGAAACTCTATATACTTTGCAGAGGTCATTTTCACACCTTCAGGAAAATTAAAGTGGCCTACCAGCTGTTTCCCAATGATTCCAGCCCAAACCATGACTCCTCCACCACCTTGCTGACATCGCAGCCTTGTTGGAACATAGTGGCCATCTACCCACCAACCATCCACTACTCCATCCATCTGGATCATCCAGGGTTGTTTGGCACTCATCAGTAAACAAGACTGTTTGAAAATTAGTCTTCATGTATGTCTGGGCCCACTGCAACCGTTTCTGCACTGTTTAGGGGTAGCTGAATAGTAGGTTTATGCACCACAGCGAGCCTCTGAAGGATCCTACACCTTGAGATTCAAGGGACTCAAGAGGCACCAGCAGCTTCAAATATCTGTTTGCTGGTTTGTAAGGCATTTTTAGCAGCTGCTCTCTTAATCCGATGAACTTGCCTGGCAGAAACGTTCCTCATTCTGCCTTTATCTGCACGAACATGTCTGTGCTCAGAATCAGCCACAAATCTCATCACAGTATGATGATCACACTTCAGTTTTTGTGCAATATCTAATGTTTTCATCCCTTATCCAAGGCATTGCACTATTTGTTGCTTTTAGGCAGCAGGGAGATCCTTTTTCTTTCCCATGTTACTTGAAAACTGTGGCCTGCTCAATATTGTGGAACACCCAGTTTACCTTTCATTGGGCTCACCTGCCAAACTAATTATCACAGGTATCTGAGATTGATTTCAGTGAACCAAAGAACCCTAAAGGCCACTTCACACACACAGATATCTGAGTACAATATCTGAACAGATCTCTGGTTGCAGTGAAATCATGGACACATTGCTCCATTTTGTGGCTGTGTACAACATGGAGCAATGTATCCATGATTTCACTGCAACCAGAGATCTGTTCAGATATTGGACTCAGATATCTGTGTGTGTGAAGTGGCCTTTTGACATAATACCATCAATGGGTTTCATTGACAAAAAAAAAACCCTATGGGCCACGTCACACACAGATATCTGTGCAGATATTGTTTGCAGATCTTTGGTTGCAGTGAAATCATGGACACATTGCTCCATTTTGTGGCTGTGTACAAATGTAACAATGTGTCCATGATTTCACTGCAACCAGAGATCTGCGAACAATATCTGCTCAGATATCTGTGTGTGTGACGTGGCCCTATGACACTTAAAACCAATTTGCATAATAATTTGGAACATGGTGTAAAAAGGTTTTTTGGAAATATCCTGCACATTAATTACAAACATATTTCAGTTGTTGTACTGAATTATAATGTTTACCATCCTTTTGTATTATTCTATACATTTTAATTATAGTACATATTGCAGCTTTGCAAATACTTTACTATTGATTTAGCCTTTGCTTTTTTCTTCTTGTTATAGATTACATTTAGACCAGGTTTACATTGTTTATGCATGGATTAAAAATAATGGATTCCAGTTCTGGAGGGTAATTCTTGTTTATTAACCCTACATTCATATAACTTGATTTTACCTTTCTTCATTTGAGATGTAAATCTAGTTTCGTATTGTTGCTACACAAAGCCATTCTAAGAATACAAAAGTACAGGGTTTTTTGTGATTTTGTTTTTAAATCTCTGCATCATTGTAAGAATTTAGTTTGTTTTTGTTTCTTTTTTCAAAATTATAACCCCTATACACAAAAAATAAGGATGCTGGGTAAAATTTAAGAAATCTAGAGTCCAATGATCTGTAAATTTGTCGTGGTCATAATTTATCTATAACAGGACCCAGAACACATATCAGAAGTTGAAAGTAAGATATTTTTACATTTCAAAGTTGGGACAGGGCCAGGGGGGCTGGATGGGTTGCCAAAAATTTCTGCCAGCTTCTTCCCCCCCGGTCCTCACCTAAGGGCTGGCAGGACTGAGATGGGCCGCCGAAAAATTCCGACAGCACCCCGGTCCACACCTAAGGGCTGCCTGAAATATATTGCCACCCAGGGTTTGCGTCGCCAGTCAGCACCTGGACAGGGCCACGTCTGCCATTGCACAGCATACCATTTTCTTTTTTTTACAACAGTCTGCAAATGTCTGGGAAATGAGGAGGCCATTTGCTGGAGTTTTGGGAAAATAATGTTGTTCCATTCTTGTCTAACGTAGAATCCTAGCTGCTCAACAAAATCCTGTGTTTTTTTCCCCAAATTTTTAGTTTTGTAATGTGACTAGGGATGAGCGAGTACTGAAATATTCGGACTCTTTAGACTCGTAACGAGTAGGTTCCGATACTCGGTACTCGTTACTCGTATAGCGAATCCTATTTAAGTCAATGGTGAAGCGAGTATTGCAATTAATTCCTCTGTTGCTGGACCCTATAAAGAGGTGTGTCAGCAGAGGAAAAACCTGCAATTCCCTAATTCATTGTTTAGAAGCTGGCGGTAAAAAGCCGTAAGCTGTAAATTCAAGCTGGACTCTCCCAGATTCACCCGGTCCGGGACAATCCGGCAAACTGTAACATGGGACTCTATGGTACCGGATTACACCGGACCGGGTGAATCCGGTTTTGACCGATTTTTCGAATCGTACCCTAAACCGGATTCTCCCAGATTGCCCCGGTCCGGTGCAATCCAGCGCCCCGTAACATGGGACTCTATGGTACCGGATTGCATCGGACCGGGGCAATCCAGGAGACTCCAGTTTGATTTAATAGCTTTTTACCGCAGGCTTCTAAACAATGAATTAGGGAATTGCAGGTTTTTCCTCTGCTGCCAGACCTCTTTATAGGGTCCAGCAGCAGAGGAATTGCATTTCCCTTGATTTACATTGGACTCATTACTGTGCGAGTAATCGCTAGGAAACTCGCAGAGTAACGAGTAGCCTGAGTATCCTACTATTCAGCGAGTAATGAATAGTAACGAGTAGACTCGCTCATCCCTATATGTGACAAATGTTATTTGCTGGTGAATAGGGATGGGCGAATCTATTTGTTAGGACTCGTTACGAGTAGTAAGGAACTCGCAGGAGTCGGTACTCTGCAAGTTTCCAAGCGATTACTCGCACAGTAACGATTCCAATGCAAATCAATGGCAATCCTAGTTTTGTCAGAGTTTGCATTCAGTATTTTTCTCAGTCGCTAAACTCGCTATCACATCGCTGTCTATGCAGCTGGATTGTCCCCAAATCGTTTAAACAATAGCACCGGTTCACGGATACCCGCTGTCAGCAGCAAGTCTTATGGATGAGCGAGTCTACAACTCCTGTATATTGTATTCGGGACTCACTGAATACAGAATATGTTAATGTTCCGAGACAGCCTAGCATGTTAGGTCAGAAAACTGTGAAGATGGACAAGCATGTTAGCCAATCATATTCAGTAATACCACAGCCCTGTTGGTTGTGGCATTACTATGATTGGCTGCTGTCCATTGTGATGCTTATGTCAAGGCTGTATATAAGGCTTGCCCCCACCATTTTGGGCACATTCCTGTGACGATCTGAGCTAGTGCAGGGCGAGTAGGGAGACCTGGAGCAGATCCTAGCTAGGGAGTGTCAGTGAGTGTAGGAAACCCACCTCAAGATTCCTCACATTTAACCCAGCAAATAACCCAAATAGTTAATTAAAAAAATCCTCTTCCTTCCGACGTAGGTCCCAAACGCGGTGTCAGCTCTGCTACATACCTCTACATAGACACACGTCTATCCAGAGGGTCAGAAGGCTGAGAAATGTCTTTGGGTTCACCTCAGGTGAACCTTGCTGTCAAAGCCTGAATCTCTGCTGCAGGCTCCGGAGATTACCGAGCAAGGACAGCAGTCCGTTTTTATAACATTTTTTTTTTTCATAATATTCTTTAAAAGCTGACGGCTTTTTGCGCTGCCTTTTAAAGAATAAAATGGGGAATTGCAGGTTTTTCCTCTGCTGCCAGACCCCTTGTAGGGTCCATAGCACAGGAATCGCTGCAAAACTCGCTTCCCCATTCATTAACATTGGACTCGCTAGACTCGCAACGAGTAGCGAGTTTCTGACTTGGACTCGTTTCATCACTATTAGCAAACACTAACTTGGGTCTATAGAGTGTATTGTAATACATAAAGGTGTCTATTTTTTTACCATTTCCAGCACTATTCTGATCCGCCTCGGTGTCACATGACCACATTTGTGACCTGCTAGATCATGCCACATCTTCTGTGTAGAACAAGAAGTGGTGACTATCTCAATATGTTGGCAGCGGATCATTCAGGATACACTGAAAGCGTGTTAACAACAGAACTTAGCTTTAATTAGTAACAAACTGGTACAGATATGAAGGGTTTTGTGGAAAACTGGAATAAACATCTTAAATATCTCTCTTTAGCATCAGCAAGCTGCTGTGCTTCTCTTCACATGCACAGACACAGGAAACTGGTAACAGTAACATGGGATTTCCTGTGTGTGAGCCTCTTGGAGTATGCTTTTTTTTTCTTTAAACTAACTGTACTGACAATGCACAATCCCAGCAATATAACACCTGGGGTTGGAGGCAGCCCGTTCCTGCCAGTTGTACCTGGCTGGACAAAAAAAATACTGCGAAGCCCACGTCAAATTTTTTGGGAAAAATTCATTAAAAAAATACATTTAGGGACTGCATCTTTATTAACCCCTCGAGGCCGGAGCACTGCGGCATTGTAAGGGGGTTAACTCAGGTCACCCGAGGATAGCTCAGGTCATGCTACCTGAGCTGTCTTCGGGTGACCTGAGTTAACCCCCTTACAATGCCGCTGCACTCCGGCCTCGAGGGATTAATAAAGATGCAGTCCCTACATTTTTTTTTAGTTTTTTATGAATTTTTCCCAAAAAATTTGATGTGGGCTCCGCCGTATTTTTGTATCCAGCCAGGTAAAGCAGGCAGGAACGGGCTGCCTCCAACCCCCAGGTGCCAATTTGTACCTGCCTGGAAACAAAAATAGAAGGTAGCCCTATTTTTTATTATTTCATGAATTTCATGAAATAATTAAAAAAAATTTGTCGGGCTCTGCGCTATTTCTATGTCCAGCCAGGTACAACTAGGCAGCTGGGGGCTGGAATTCGCAGCGCAGGGAGGCCCAAGCTTTCTGGGCACCCCCACTGCGAATTGCAGCCTGCAGCCACCCCAGGAAATGGCGCGTTCAGAAAAGCGCCATCTTCTGGCGCTGAACCCAGCTCATCCAGGGCCCTGGTGCCATGGCTTACTGGGTAATAAAGTGGTTAGGTCCAGCTTTGTGTTATCAGCTGGCCCTAAGCCCGAAATTCATTGGGTCACGCCTATAGTAGACATGACCGCCATGAATTTCTAGTAAAGTTTTTTTTTAAAAAAACACAACACATAGAACAAATTATTTATTAGAAAAAAAAAAAAACAACACTTAGACTCCATCTTTATTAATAACAATTATTCCGTCCGACGTAATCCAAATGGCAAGGAGTTTCAGCTCTGCATCCCTCTGCATAGACACACATCTATGCAGAGGGACAGCAGGCTAACAACTCACTGTGACAGTCAGAGTTCACTCCAGGTCATAGTTGGGGCTATGACTGTGAGTGAACTCTGCCTTCACACCAACATCAATGCCGACGCCAGAGGAAAATGTCGGGCGCATGGCAGAGAGGAGAGAATGTCTCGGAAGCCCCAGCTATGCCCCCATTTCAGCCTTTTCCTCTGCCCCCAAATCACTTTATAGGGTCCTTGTGGTGAACGAACTGTTATCGAACATAACCTCGAACTGCCGAATTTGAAGCTCATTCTTTGCATTCGTCGAATGCCTTGAACACTGCCCAAAACAGCTCAAATTTGAGATTGGCGAACAGTTCGAATCGAACATCGCTCATCTCTAGTCAGAAGTGCTGTGCCCGAGTTGCTTTTTTTTTCCTTGCACATGTGGTTCAGATTTCTTTTCCTGCCCCAAAATCTGCACTAAATCTGCAAGAGAAAAAAATCATATTGACACACCACTTCTGAACTCTTAGGGCCACGTCACACGCATAGATTTCTGTGCAGATATTGTTCGCAGATCTCTGGTTGCAGAGAAATCATGGACACATTGTTCCATTTGTATACGGCCACAAAATGGAACAATGTGTCCATGATTTCACTACAACCAGAGATCTGAGAACAATCTCTGCACAATTATCTGTGTGTGTGACGTGGCCCTTATAGATTTTGCTGGCTTCACAACAGACATGCAGATTTTGGTGCACATTCTCAAAATGTATTTTAAAAAAAAGCATGAAATAATGTACCATGGGCACGAAGCCTTATAACAATATCGTGGGGTCACGTTCACAGAAAGCATTCCCCATATGTTGTGAGAACAGGCATGCAGGCACTGGTGATAGTGTGACAAGAGTTGCCTCACAAACATTACTACAGTTCTGACTCAAGGGGTCACAGGGTCACACATCCTGCAAGTTTGAACTGCACTGCATTCCTTGACGTCACTTCTCCTCATACACTTGCTTTCTCATGATACCGGAATGATATATTTGCTACACCTCGCATGACATTGTGGCTTTCAGGAGACAACTCTTTTTGACAAATCTTCTGTATTCACATCCACTGCTTTTTTGGGCTTAAAGGGAACCTGACCCCTTCAAATCACCCCCAATCCTATTAATACCTGTCCCTGCACCCTAACATATCAGTATTAGTGCTCCTTTTCTATAAAAAAAAGCACTCTGTAACATTGGAATAATCAACAATGTACACTTACAAATCTAAGACTTCTTGTCCCTGAATAAGTCTCACAGGGCATCCCCTGTGAGACTCTAAGCCCTCCCTAAGTGCCCCAATGATCCACCCTCTCTCTGTCTGTGCTGCTGTGATGTGGAGCTGAAGGCAGGACTAATGATTTGCATTCTGTGAGTGATAGAGAGGGGGGAGGGTAAAGCCTGCACTAGCAGAGCACACAGACAGAGAGAGGTTGGATCCTGGAGCTGCAAAAGAACACGCCCTAAGGGCTAAAGAATATAGCCTCTGCTAATTATAATCCCTAATGAGTAAGTATTAAAACGTTTTTTATCCACTTTCACAGGATGGTTTTAGGAGACAAAAGGAGTGTGAGATTAGTGATAATATGCTGCAGAGACATGTTTTGGTAGCTTAGGAGGCATTCTGGAGGTGACAGGATCCCTTTAAAAGTAGATTGCAAAATCTCCCTAAATATTGCCCTATACTGTTTTTGACTGGCAGCTTAGATGATTTTGCTCCCCGCAGGTGCATGGGTTCCCCAGGGCTGTGAGTAGGAAGGTCAATTCAGGGTCATCGGTCGGTGTTCATTGGGTCATCGGCACCTCTGGATGTCATGTGGCCTTTGCAGCCGGTGGTCGCCACTAAGAAAAGTCTCACAGATGTCTATTGGAGTTCTGTACCTTTACTGTAACCTTTCAACCAGGTCGCCGGGTGCTTCCCTCTGAAATCTCTGGTTTCGGTGGTTTTTCTAGAACCGGGAAAGTGTCTTCAAGATGCAGTGCGCGTTTTGAAGCTAACAGAGCGGCGCGGGTGTACATACATCACCCGAAGCTGGAAATGATGCGATTCGCGTCATACAGCCGCACAATGCAGCGGTCTGGCCGGCATAGGACAGCGGGGAGGCGCGCATTTGAATGTGAGTAGAAGATCACGCCTATTGAGGCGTGATATTAGGAATAGGGAGAGCCTGCCAGGGTGACTATGCATACAATAGTCACTAATTAACATGGCTAATGAGGTAGTTTTATAACATTTATCTTTCTTTTTCACTAGCTGCATTTAGGAGCTAAAAGGAGTGTAGGGTAAGTGTGAATATGCTTTAGGGACAGCTTTTAATAGCTTTTGAGGTGTTTTGGGGTGACAGGATCCCTTTAAGAAGTTAATGGCTACAAAAAACAATGGAGGAATAAATTATACCAAATGTTCAATGGTACCGTCTAGCTTGTTTAACCAGGCACCTAATGGATTGGATCCATGATTGTAATCAACATTCGGCACTGTTACTAGAAAAAGACTACGTCTAAATAAGGAATCTAAAAACCTTGCTTCACTCGATACAAATGAACTTGCCCTCCAAAATAAAACAATCCTCCCTGTTTAAATACACTATTGTGACTTGGACGATACTCAAGATAAAGTACAAACTGTCTTTTAGAATCTCTAAGCACTTACGAATATGGAACAACCCAGAATTTAAACCGGGTGATAAAAATAAATTATTTTGGGAATGGAGAACTAAAGGGGTACAGCCAATCATCATCTATTACAACCGTCAGAGATGAGATGGATGAGGAGGGAGGAACTAATTAGTAAATATAATATCGGTTCCAGACAAATAATACAATATGAGTAAAAAATGTATTCCCTCATTAGACAGTTAGTGGACGTCAGGTAAGAAACCCTATGTAATAACTTGGACGGTCTGCTAAGAAATTATGCAGCCTCATCATCTATTTCCTATCTCTATGTTAACATGACAGATGAGTTATTAGACATACATCCCAAGTCATTCTTCAAACAACTAAAACAGTGTTTCTCAACTTCAGCCCTCAAGATCCACAAACAGGTCATGTTTTCAGGATTTCCACCCTCATTACACAGGTGATGGAATTATTATTAATTATACTAAATAAATCCTGAAAATATGACCTGTTGGTGGGTCTTGAGGCACACTGATCTAAAAGATCCAGATATAGGGACCAAAATAAGAGAAGAATGGCTCACAATCCGAAAGATTGTTCTAAATCAACAGTGGAGAGAATCACAAAATCATACATAGTGCAATATATGCTTTTGATCTCCCAGCCACCTTCCTTAAACCAGACAGAATAGTACAATGTCTGTAATGCAAAACCCCCTCTACAGATCTGCTCAACTAATTACGGGCATATTCTCGCACAATAGAGTTCTGGAAAGCATTTATTTAAAGTCTTGAGAACATTTGGAACTTTAAATTCAATCTCACTACTTATTGGATACTATTCCACCATTGGTCGAAGAAAAACAGAAAAACAAGCAAATGGCGCTCTCCTCCTCATCTCCTGCATGTAATGTTATTACTAGCAAAAAGATTGCAGCTCAGACATTGGCTTGAGTTAACTAACCCTATGGTGCAAGAGTTTCTAGAACAAATGAAGCATATATTATATTATCTATTATATAAAAGCCGAAGGCCACTTCCGGAGAACCCGAAGGGTTACTTCCGTGACGGCCTCCGACCATGCTGCTGACGTCACAGTGCAGTGTAGCCGCGCGGAACTTTCCATGCAGCTACAGGCACCGGCGTTTCAAAGTTCCGCTCGCCCCCCTCACTACTGTCTCATCAAACACACACACACACAGCCTCTCACTACAGTCCTCCCAAACACAACCACATCACACATACACACTCACACACCCACACACACACACACATACTCGTTTAAGTGCTTTAGGGGGACACCTGACTGGAACATGTATTGTGGGGACTACCATTCCCTGCAGTGATATTAACAAGGCAATCACATAGGAATATTTAAGTGCAATGTGTAACCACAGTTATCACTTGAGCTAATCAATATTGCTTAAAATAAGGAACCTGATTTTTACTATCCTTGTGAGGACCGTTTCATGAACAATGACCATCTGGGGACATCTGTAAATACACACATCTCCGGAACAATGACCATCTGGGGACATCTGTAAATACACACATCTCAGGAACAATGACCATCTGAGGACATCTGTAAATACACACATCTCAGGAACAATGACCATCTGAGGACATCTGTAAATACACACATCTCAGGAACAATGACCATCTGAGGACATCTGTAAATACACACATCTCAGGAACAATGACCATCTGAGGACATCTGTAAATACACACATCTCAGGAACAATGACCATCTGAGGACATCTGTAAATACACACATCTCAGGAACAATGACCATCTGAGGACATCTGTAAATACACACATCTCAGGAACAATGACCATCTGGGGACATCTGTAAATACACACATCTCAGGGTTTTAACCACCTGGGGACTAAGATATTTTTCTGCTGTTAGGTCACTAACAATGGAGGTCTATAGGGAAATTACATTTAAGGCTCGCCCACACAAGCGTATTTGCCCGTCTGTGCAGTGTCCGCAAATAGGGATCAAAGCTTTGGTCTCTAATTGCGGACACTGCACAGACGGGCAAATACATTCGTATGGGAGAGTCCTAACTTGTTGAAAAAAAAAATCACCACACCAAGACCATGCTGTTTTTTTACACAAACTGCCAATTACCCAAGAAATACAAAGTGAGAAAATGCTCCATCTACAATGCTTTTCATTTTGTGGTTATTATACTTTCCCTGTTCAGTTCTAGCCAATCTGTCAGCAGCATTTTTCTGCGAAAAAAAACAGGTATAAACATTTAATGATCTGTTTGAGAACAAAAAATGTTTGTTTTGCCTATAATAACCAATCACAGCTTTGGTATCAACCTCTGATTAGTTGCTATAGGTGATTAAGACAGAGTGAGAAGTACAGGCCAATGGATTTTTATAGAAAATGGTGCGTGTAACACCAGCCTTACCAATTTTACCATTGATGTTGCATTCAGGCCCTTAAAGTTCATGTATTATTTCCTCCCCGCAAAATGACCTAACTCTACATTAAAGGGGTATTCTGGGAATACAGAATTCCCAGTACCTGGCAGGACACCTGTATGGAGAGAAGGGGGACTGGTGCTTATAGTCTCGTCACCGGCGGCCTTCCATGCCATGCAGCAGCCTCCATCACCGGCGCCGCAAAGTCCCAATGTGTCGGGCCGGCATCTATCGTTCATGTTACCGGCGGCTACTCACGCTTCACTGGTTAGGCTCGATCTGCTTCTGAAGCCTGTGAGTGGCTGGCAATCACGTGTACAATGATGTGGTGCCAGACACTTCCGGTTTTTGTAGCGCCGGTGACGGGAGCCCCTGCTCAGGACAAGAGACCGCGGGTGATGGTAAGTACCAGTCCGCCTCCTATCCCTACAGGTGTCCTGCCGGCTGACAAGAATTCTCTATTCCCAGAATACTCCTTTAAGATACTAGTTTACAATTGACATATGGTACCATGATTTGGATGAAGTGAGCACAAAAGCAGTACTAATATACAGTGTAGGTAAATTAATAAATAAATGTGACAGACAAATATTGAATGCCAAAGTAACAAATTTATTCAACATTTTATATAAAATACATATGTAAAACAATTGAAGTTGCAGGGTTGAAACAGAGTGGAGTAAGGCTGCCTTCACATTTGCGTATGTGAACGCAGCTTATGCTGCGTTCCAATACGCATTCAAACGCATGCGCACTGCGGTCCTATGTTTAACATAGGAACGCATAGTGCCTGCGTTTGGCAGCGTTTGCTGCGTTCGGGTGCGGACCATATCTGCTCCTTCCGGTGTCCCGCGTCCGCACCCGGGACGCAGCATGTCGCATCTCTGGTGCGGGCGAGAGTGTGTGATCTGTACGCAGGCATCCGCCTGCGCACAGATCACTAATGGCGGGCAATGAGAGCGCACGGCGATCTGCAAGCATCTGCAGACCGCCGTGCGCTCCATTATAAACATAGGGGCCGCGGTCTGCATGCAGATGCTTGCAGATGCATCTGCAAAACGCTGCAGATGCATCTGCAAGTCTGAAGGCAGCCTTAGAACAGTTCACAAGTTGTGGAAGGAGGGCGAGTACACGGAGGTCACAAAAAGCCTTTGGTAAAACAGATCAAAATCTTGGAGTTTCTTTTAGTAATACCTTTGTTGGTCCTGGGTTTCTGGGAAACCTTCTTTCCATTTAAAATTTAAGTTGAAATTAACCCAAAACTATTTAGGCATGTTGACCTATGTATCATCAACTAGACACAATGTTAGCAATGGTAAAATGCTTTAGAGAAACCGAGAACAAAAATAATTTCATTCTATCTAATACTTACCATTCAATATGTCCAAGTAAAAGCTTATGTATCTGAGCAACATAAGCATACAGCACTATGAAAATAAGTGTGAAAAACAAAACGCACAGTCAAGATTTACAGGTGTGCTATTCATATAATAGGGCCTATTGATATCCCTAGTGTAGCATATCAAATAAAGGACAAGGGACTATATTGCACACCTGCTTGTACTATACCACTTTCAGACATGCAGGTACAAGTCTTTTATCATTAAACCTAAAGGGTTTCTGGAACCAAACAGGTGTACTCGCCTATTGTTGCGCCCCTAGGTCCTGGTCGGGACAATAATGGTGTTCCCAGAGCAATTCTGGCATCCTGGCTCTCCAGCACCTCTGTTAGAAACACTCTTCTTGAGCGTTTCTAGCCACTTGTGGCTGAAGGACTAAAGGCCGGAAGGTGCAGTGTATCCGAACATCATATGATGGCGTTCCAACCCATGAGATTTGCTCCACAGCAGTCAAATGCTCCGCACCAATGCATCCTGGAATACCTGCCAGTAAACAACGGCAAAGAGGACCGGAGAAGATCTGGAGGAGCGGTGGGAGGAGGTAAGTCGCATTTCTGCAACATGCGATGGCACACCGATTACCATATCATATTGCAGAAAAAAAGTTGTGACAACAGAACCCCTTCAACAACTCGACAGTTATTGTTAGCCCGTATTGATCATCATGTGTGACACACACTTTTGGGATTATAGGTTTTTTTTTTTTACACAATTGCCACAAATGTTTTCTGTAATAACTGTTTCCAGCACCTTAATCTTTTATAATTTTACTTGCCCATCATCTCTTGCATTTGTATATTGCCATACATTTTTGTTGTTTTATTGACTAGGGATGACTTTGAAGACTGAAGGAAAAAAAATGTTTTTCAAATTAATGCTGGAGAGAGAAAGATCAGATTTGGGCATCTCAATCCTGATTATAAGTGAAATCAGGTCAATCTGGTTTGACCCGAACATCAGTGGGGTCGCTTGTTTTTATTGATCACTTACAAACATTTCATTATCATGGCGCCAGTTGTCCTGCTGCTGGGTAGGGCCAGCTGTTCAATAAAGGTACATTAATTGGTCCTTATCATATCAATAACTCAGTTTAAATAGCAGAAAAATAGACAGTGGCACTCACCATGATGATCTTTGTTACTTTATTGCGGTATCCAAGAACACATTCCGGAAAAACAAGCGGTGGGGGAGGGAGGTGCGGGAGCGAGGACGACGGCAACCGTTTCGCAGCTCAGTGGCCGCTTCTACGGTCAGGACCCGTAGAAGCGGCCACTGAGCTGCGAAACGGTTGCCGTCGTCCTCGCTCCCGCACCTCCCTTTCCCACCGCTTGTTTTTCCTGAATGTGTTCTTGGATACCGCAATAAAGTAACAAAGATCATCATGGTGAGTGCCACTGTCTATTTTTCTGCTATTTAAACTTGGTCACTTACATATAGTGTGCACCTCCATTCGACCTATACCTTCGGTCAGAGAGGATCGCTCTGGATTTCACCGGTTGCTCACCACGGATAGTGCCCAGTTTCTTTTTCTTTTCTGAGAATATCAATAACTCACTTGCAATGCTTGACTGTGTGTATTTGCTATTTATATTGGTTCATTTTTGTAGTTATTTTTATGTTGCCCAGGTACATGGACTTTTATTTGGAAATATTAAAGGAGCTCTGTCAGCTATTATGAATCCCATAAAGTAACATATAGGGCTTAAAGGGGTACTGTCATTTGACAAGTAAGATAGAGAGCTGGGGCCATGCCGTACTGGTTGCAATACGTACGGCCCCGTTCTCCGCCCGCCTGCTATGTGTTGGGTTGTAATACCCGGGCGCATACTCTCCGCCTAACACAGCAATGCAGTACCCCTTTAAAGTAGATGGACCAAGGATTCTGGGGTTTTATACTCATATGGTCACCCATTCTTGCACTGTTCTAAAACAAAAATAGTTGGCTAAAAAGGAAGGAAAGTCTGGTGCCACTTGGGGATGACCAAAGCAGTAAAAAATATATACACACACAATAACCCCCTGGAAGGACTTGGCCAAATTAAATGGCTACCCCACACTTGGTGGTGGGACCGCACAGTGTATACTGGAAAACTGATACGTGTTTCCGTACAGTTTACAGCAAGAGAACCAATAAAGAGAACAGAGATAGTCAGGAAGTTATTTAGGGGGCGGGACACTCCTGGTAAAGAGCTGGCACACGTAGAGGCGGCAGGTGCTCCCGCTCAGAAAATGTAGTGTGACGTCAGGATGTAGGCGGTCACTGGGAGCCGGAGCTCGATGCGGCACACTGTGGGCTGGAGAGCAAACAAGGGCAGGGAAAAATTAGATACATATATACACCACATAGAAACACTATCAATTTAAACATGTTCAACAACCTCATTTAAGCCCCTGGGGAATAAACAGTTCAATTTAAAAATCCAGAAGGCTTCCTTATTCCGGAGTTGTAGGAAATCGCCTTCTCTTACTTGGTCTATAGGGGTTATAGCTAAAACCCCAAAGTCACTGTTGTGATATTCCGAGAAGTGGCGTGCAACACTTTGTTTTTCAAACTTATTTTTTACATTAGTTCTGTTTATTGAGGCGTATTCTCAGGCTTTTTATAGTCCTCCCGATGTAATGCAATCCACATGGGCACTCAATAAGGTAGATCACATAGCATGCACTGCAGTTCAAATAGTAGGGAATTGTATGTTCTATTGTTGAATTGGGTATGGGTATGCTCGTTCTTTTATGGGCAATATTAATATAGCATTTACATGGTCAGCTAAACCGCATCAGAAGAAACTGTACCTCCAATGCGACCTTTGTTGAATAGAGTAAGATTTTGAATAAACGCTTCCGTGACAAGTTTTACCCGCAAACCCTCCTAGAGGCTACCAATAGGAAAATTAGCAAAGAAACACAAGCTTCTTGCCTAAAAAAACCTACTAAAGCGTATGAGCCACAGGATACACCAGAGCACTTCATGACATCGTTTGTGACTAAGTACAGCATACGCCACACAGCCATCAAAGCAATTCTGAAAAAGCATTGGGACATTATGACGCAGGAAGAGGCAGGGTGCTCTGAATGTTGGTTATGAAGTCTGGATGTGGTGAATGTCCCCACTTGATCCATGACCTGAAATGTGAGTATGTCCCCACGAGCACCATGACCTGAAAGGAAGAGGCAGGGTGCTTTGAATGTTGGTTATGAAGTCTGGATGTGGTGAATGTCCCCACTTGGTGCATGACCTGAAATGTGTGTATGTCCCCACGAGCACCGTGACCTGAAAGGAAGAGGCAGGGTGCTTTGAATGTTGGTTATGAAGTCTGGATATGGTGAATGTCCCCACTTGGTGCATGACCTGAAATGTGTGTGAGTATGTCCCCACGAGCACCGTGACCTGAAAGGAAGAGGCAGGGTGCTTTGAATGTTGGTTATGAAGTCTGGATGTGGTGAATGTCCCCACTTGGTGCATAACCTTGTTGTGGAAATATCTATGAATTCACTAGATAGATAAGTTCTATAGTTCTAAAGTATTGTTCAATGTGTAGTCAAGTCTCTTATTAGATGTCTAGAAGACACTGACCTTTGTGTTTAGAGAAAGCAGAGTTAAAGTGTTCAGCACATTCTGTAATGTCCTAAGTAGTTTATCTATATTGCCTATGTGGCTATCCTTGGACATTAAGACCCATGATAAGTTGAAGTATAAACACTTATTAGTATACTTGTTAACCAGTTTTCTGTCTAACCATATCATTGTATACATCATACTTTACAGCTGTTTATACATTTCTCCTGCTACCCTGTGCTCATTACATTTTTGACAACCAGGGCTCAAACACACAGGCATCTGTCTTCAGTTTTTTTAGACGCTTTTTTGATATTGTCATTTAAACTGATGCTTTTAAAGAGCATTCAGCTTTTTCAGCTGCCCCTCTCATGTTAATAGGTGAGGAGAACAGGCTGCGCTTAAATGGCAAAGTGTGTGTGTGCTCCCATTGAAATCAATGGGACTGTAATACATACCTTTTTTTGATAGTCAATTAAACGCGTCAGATACCGGTGTGTTCAAACACTGAATAAATACTTCTATTCATGCTTATTTTGGCCAAGAACTGATATGTGAAGAGAGGTGAATAAGGTACTGCAAGATACTTCTGTGGAACAATAATGGCCATGTGGATATTGATCTCACCAGGCCCTTAATTCACTTGATAGCTGTCATCAGTAGATAGGACACCTTCCATACACTGTACATTAAATGGGTGTCTGGTGTTTGTAGTGATACATTTAGTAATTTGTAGTTTTAGATACCCAATAAATGTCTTCAGATTGAATATTCTAACAAAGTAATATAATTATACCTTTTCTCTCCAAGGGAAACTACTATCCCCATAATTGTATGTAATTTCTTCTCCAGGGTTGATGTCGCTTATGGCAAAAAGGCACAAATGTGGCCTTTTTTTCAACCATAACTTTCTTCATTTTGCAATTTGGGTTTTTATATTCATCATTAACTAATCTTCCTAATGAGTCATTGTCTTGGGATGCATCAGTGCTGATATAAAAGAAAAAAATGTACATGAATCTTGACATGTAGAAATAACTGGTTGATTATAATATAACCAAGATAATACAAATGTATTTAAAGGGAGTCTGTCACTAGTTTTTTAGCGTGGACTTTTACTAAGGCCCCTTTCACATCAGCGTTTTTTCAAATCGCGGTGAAAAAAACGCATCTGCCGCGATTACCGCATACCGGCTGCACTTGCGGCACGGTTGCGGCGCGGTTGCGGTAAACGCCATACAAGGTATAGGCGGACTTGCGGCAGGTGCGGCAAGTGCGGTTTTGGCACTTGCGGCAGGTGCGGCTGCGAAAAAAAAACGCGGCTGACAGCATTTTTTTTCCGCGGCCGCACCTGCCGCAAGTGCCAAAACCGCACTTGCCGCACCTGCCACAAGTACGCCTATACTTTGCATGGTGTTTACCGCAACCGCGCCGCAAGTGCAGCCGGTATGCGGTAATCGCGGCAGATGCGTTTTTTTCACCGCATCTGCCGCGAATTTCAAAAAACGCTGATGTGAAAGGGCCCTAAGATAGGTAAGCCATGGAACAGTGGGCAGAGTGCAGAGGAAGGCAACATCTTATTTAATCTAAGCTATAAAATGTTATATGAAAATGAGCAGGAGTTCTCATGGTAATGAGGGGCATTATGCAGCCCTTCAGCACTGGGAAACTCCAGTAAGGAATGGGAATAGCCCCCCTCATAACAATGGGGACTAATCCTACTTGTGGAGCTCATTTGCATATAAATTGTGATGAGCAAGCACCAAAGTGCTCAGAAGAGGGGAAGGTGTCCGGATAATACTACTAGCAGGGAACAGCCTGCCTCAAGGTATCCCTGCCCTCTAGCGTACAGGCCAAAGTGGCGGATGGAAGGCAAACCCAAGGATGACCCCCCTAATAAAGTGTGTGACTCTCTCTTGGAAGACCTGCCTGATGCGTCTTTCTCTCTGAGCGTCCAGATATAACTGGGTCGGTGCCGATCCAACTTTATTATTTTACAAATCAGTCTATGCTGGTTAGCATAAGCATTGAAGCCCGGTTTTCGGCTCTATCAACACTCCATGGAGACACGATGGGCGGGGACAGCCTGGGATCACTCCTACAGTGTCACTTCCCACATTGACGCACATGGAGTTTCCATGTGTTCCCACCCACCAGCACGTCAAAGTGGGTGGGAAGAACAGGGACTTTGAATTTAGTAGTCTCTGCTCACATTTGTGAGGCGCTGGTGGGTGGGAACAACAGTGTGTCATCAAGGGGTTGGAGCCTGCCCCCGACGCGTCATATGACGCAAAAAGAAGCTGCACACAGCCCTACCCGGAAGCATTCCAGGCCGGGCAGTGTCAGGAAAGTGACACCACAGCGCCGCCGACCGGAGGACGGACCCATGGACTGCTGGCAGCGTCTGCAGGAGCAGGGGAGTATAATTTCTTTTTTTGCCCTGACAGAACTCCTTTAAATCTCTATAATTAAATAACATAAGTTGGTTTCTGCTGTCTGACCACCGTGCCTACCAAACAGTGAGAGAACTCCACACTGAAAAACTGGTGACAAAATTCCCTTGTTACAGTCATCTTAACATAACAAATGACACTGGTTGACATCTATTAAAGGAATTTGTCACCAGTTTGATGCTAGCTAAACTGCCAACGGCCATGGAAAGGGAGAGTATACATCTCTGCTTTTAATTTAGACATTTTGCTGCCTTTGTTGTGCTGGTAAAGTCAGAGAGGCTACATCTTCACTGTAATGAGAGATTTCTGGTATACCAATATGTTTAAAAGTCCTAAATCTACCTGATATGGCTATTAAATAGCAAACTAACCCCTATTCATATTGCCCTCTTAAGGGCTAAAACACGTCTGACAAAATTTCGGATTTCGGATCCGAAATTCAGACCCCATTGAAATGCATTGATTTCAATGGGGTAAAACACACGTCCGAATTTTTTTCGGATCGGCCGATCCGAAAAAAGAATTCGGATGCATGTCCGAATATTCATTTTCAGACTGAATTTCAGCCCCATTATAATAAATGTGAAAAAAATTTTCGGTCCGAAATTCGGTTGTACTTGTAAACGGAACCGAATTTCAGGCCGAAATTTTTATTAATATTTTTTCATTTTCCCATTTAATTTACATCCGAATTTCGGATGTCCAAAAAAAATTTCGGATCCGAAATTGCGCAAATTCAGACCCGAATTTCGGATCCGAAATTTTATTCGATCTGTGTCTTAGCCCTAAGGGTGCTTCTTTATGTTACCTCATGTTTCAAAAATGGTGCTGCCTCAGTAACTGACTGCAGTGGATTCACATGATCAGCAGAGACAGGACATAATCAGGACTGGCTATCAACTGGGGAAAGATGGATACCCTTTAAGGCTGGGTTCACATTGGCGTTCCCCTCCGCAGCGTTCTGCGGAGGGGAAGCGCAATGTGAGCGCAGCCAGCAGAAGCCCCTATCATTATAATGAGAGCGCACGGTGCTGCGCTTGACTGCGCATGACCGTGCGCTCCCATTCACTCCCATATGTGATTTGTACACAGGTGGATGCCTGCGCACAAATCACCAAGTCTCGTCCACACCAGGGACGCGACATGTTGCATTCCTGGTACGGAGGAGAGTGTGTGATTTGTGCGCAGGCATCCGCCTGCGTACAAATCACATGTGGGAGTGAATGGGAGCGCACGGTCATGCGCAGTCAAGTGCAGCACCGTGCGCTCTCATTATAAAGATAGGGGCTTCTGCTGGCTGCGCTCACAAGGCGGTTCCCCTCCGCAGAACGCTGCGGAGGGGAACGCCAATGTGAACCCAGCCTAAAATGCATTAAAAAAACTGATTACTTACCACCATATTTTTTCATTCCACTGAAATTCGTACACGAAGTTCTTAAAATTGGGGTCCTTTATGGACCTTTTCTGGCTCTCATCCAAATTGATGAGCTGACCTCGATATTCTGCAACAAAACTCCCTTTTTCTATTTCAGTTTCAGCAAACACTCCTCTTCCTGTAGAAAATATTTATCATGACCTAAGACAGTCATTCTAATGCATGACAATACTAAGGCAATTTAGTTAAAACTTGTCACCTTTAAGGGGATTGATGTATTTCATGGTCAATCCAGGTTTGTCAGTGATGGCACTGACATAATGTATGGCGGCTTTTTCGGGGATTATCCTTCGCCTTTTCATTGTCAAAATCCAGTTGCGTATATCAAAGCAAATTCTACTACCGTATATACTCGTGTATAAGCCGACCCGTGTATAAGCCGACCCCCCTACTTTTGCCCCCAAAAATTGGGAAAACTTATTGACTCGCGTATAAGCCGAGGGTGGACTCCAGCACAGGTATACAGGCCCCAGCAGTGGTGTATACAGCAGGCCCCAGCAGTGGTGTATACAGCAGGCCCCAGCAGTGGGGTATACAGCAGGCCCCAGCAGTGGGGTATACAGCAGGCCCCAGCAGTGGGGTATACAGCAGGCCCCAGCAGTGGGGTATACAGCAGGCCCCAGCAGTGGGGTATACAGCAGGCCCCAGCAGTGGGGTATACAGCAGGCCCCAGCAGTGGGGTATACAGCAGGCCCCAGCAGTGGGGTATACAGCAGGCCCCAGCAGTGGGGTATACAGCAGGCCCCAGCAGTGGGGTATACAGCAGGCCCCAGCAGTGGGGTATACAGCAGGCCCCAGCAGTGGGGTATACAGCAGGCCCCCAGGGGTGTAAGCAGGCCCCCAGGGGTATATACAGCCCACCAGGGGTGTAAGCAGGCCCCCAGAGGTATACAGCAGGCCCCCAGGGGTGTAAGCAGGCCCCTAAGGGTATATACAGCAGGCCCCCAGGGGAATACAGCAGGCCCCAGCAGTGGGGTATACAGCAGGCCCCAGCAGTGGGGTATACAGCAGGCCCCAGCAGTGGGGTATACAGCAGGCCCCAGCAGTGGGGTATACAGCAGGCCCCAGCAGTGGGGTATACAGCAGGCCCCAGCAGTGGGTATACAGCAGGCCCCAGCAGTGGGGTATACAGCAGGCCCCCAGGGGAATACAGCAGGCCCCCAGGGGTGTAAGCAGGCCCCCAGGGGTGTAAGCAGGCCCCCAGGGGTGTAAGCAGGCCCCCAGGGGTGTAAGCAGGCCCCCAGGGGTATATACAGCAGGCCCCCAGGGGTATATACAACAGGCCCCCAGGGGTGTAAGCAGGCCCCCAGGGGTATATACAGCAGGCCCCAGCAGTGGGGTATACAGCAGGCCCCAGCAGTGGGTATACAGCAGGCCCCAGCGTAGTGGGTATACAGCAGGCCCCAGCAGTGGGGTATACAGCAGGCCCCAGCAGTGGGGTATACAGCAGGCCCCAGCAGTGGGGTATACAGCAGGCCCCAGCAGTGGGGTATACAGCAGGCCCCAGCAGTGGGGTATACAGCAGGCCCCAGCAGTGGGGTATACAGCAGGCCCCAGCATGATGAGTGGTATACAGCAGGCCCCAGCAGTGGGGTATACAGCAGGCCCCAGCAGTGGGGTATACAGCAGGCCCCAGCAAGTGGGGTATACAGCAGGCCCCAGCAGTGGGGTATACAGCAGGCCCCAGCAGTGGGGTATACAGCAGGCCCCAGCAGTGGGGTATACAGCAGGCCCCAGCAGTGGGGTATACAGCAGGCCCCAGCAGTGGGGTATACAGCAGGCCCCCAGGGGTGTAAGCAGGCCCCCAGGGGTATATACAGCCCACCAGGGGTATATACAGCAGGCCCCACGGGAATACAGCAGGTCCCCAGGGGTGTAAGCAGGCCCCTAGGGGTATATACAGCAGGCCCCCAGGGAATACAGCAGGCCCCAGCAGTGGGGTATACAGCAGGCCCCAGCAGTGGGGTATACAGCAGGCCCCAGCAGTGGGGTATACAGCAGGCCCCCAGGGGTATATACAGCAGGCCCCAGGGGTGTAAGCAGGCCCCCAGGGGTAATATACACCCCACCAGGCGTATATACAGCAGGCCCCCAGGGGAATACAGCAGGCCCCCAGGGGTATACAGCAGGCCCCCAGGGGTGTAAGCAGGCCCCCAGGGGTGTAAGCAGGCCCCCAGGGGTGTAAGCAGGCCCCCAGGGGTATACAGCAGGCCCCCAGGGGTATATACAGCAGGCCCCCAGGGGTGTAAGCAGGCCCCCAGGGGTATATACAGCAGGCCCCCAGGGGTATATACAGCAGGCCCCCAGGGGTATATACAGCAGGCCCCCAGGGGAATACAGCAGGCCCCCAGGGGTATACAGCAGGCCCCAGGGTATACAGCAGGCCCCAGGGTATATACAGAAGCCCCAGTGGCACTCGCCCCCCATCATGAGAACAGCCCCCCACACTTTGCAGAGCCCCCCCCCGCTGCATTATCTTACCATTCAGGGTCTTCTTCACCGCGGGTCCTGCAGTCCATCCTCGCGCGCTGTGTTCCCGGTCTCTGGTGACCCGGCGGTCGCAGTGGAATGACGTCATCGCGCCAGGTCATGTGAGACCGGGACACAGCGCGCGATGATGACTGCAGGACCTCCGGTGAAGAAGACCCTGGATGGTAAGATAATGCAGCAGGGGTGGGGC
>JARQOC010000002.1:202795619-202823542 GCA_033576535.1 Allobates femoralis | reverse complement strand
CTGTGGCATTACTGTGATTGGTGAAGAAACCCAGCATGATTAGTGGCTGCAAAGGAGGCATCAAAACAGCAGGGTGGGACATCCAAATATAGCGAGGCGAGTACACAAAAGCTCGCAGAATAACGTGAATACCGTACTATTCTTGCGAATTGCGAATAGTGACGAATACACTATGTGTTACGCTGAGTCACCTCTCATGGATAATCTCTGAGACGGAGAAATCAAGGAGTCCAAGGTCTAAAGCCAGGAGAGTATGTCATAGACAAAAGGAAAAAGATGAACAGATAGTCAGGGGCCAGGTAGCTAAGGTCAAGTGCATCAAGGCAGAAAGGGATATTCTAAGTGAGTTGTAATAACGCCGGTCTGTTTGTACTCTGTTTCCCCGGCATTACTGAGCATGTCAGTGCTATTACCCCAATGCTCCTTACCCCCCTAACCAGCTGGGATACTATTGTCTGTTACCTTTAAGGATGCTGATCAGTTCCCTGCTCCACTGTGTAGCCGTATATGTGTTGTAGAGTCTTTGCAGAGCTGCATGACTATCCATGTGTGCGGTCCCTGGCTGCCGTTGAGGAAGCTATCTCCGGGTTGCGAAGTATTTTGTTACAGGTTCATGACTTTCCATGTGTGCCCTAGGCCTAAGTTCTTTTGCTGACTATGCTGGATTCCTGTCTGTGCCTATGTTGTGCATGGCCACACCTTCCCTGCTTTTATTAGGAGGGGTGTGTGCCTTGAATTGTTATTATTTCGTCTATTGCTGAGGGGCAGCTCCTATATAAAGTTCCCCTTCCCTGTAAGGCATTGCCAGAACTTCCTATTAGTTAGCAGAACCTTACCATGTGTGTTTGGTCCATCATGCTTCTCCTGGTCTTCCTTTGTTTCCAGCTCCAGTCCTGCCTGCAAACAGTTCTGTGATAGCTGATGTCTGCTTTTCTTTGTCCCTGGACCCGTCCTGTCAATTTGTTTTCCCTGCTACCAGAGTCCTTAAATTGAATGTGGAATCCTGTTGTGTGATATTCCTAAAGTCCTTCTGTGTCTTCAACCATGTACCTAATGACTTTGAGTTTCCTGTGTCTTGTGAATAAACCTCTGTTCATTTTTTAAAATTGAAGTCCATTGTTCCTGCTGAGCATGTACTATACTGTGCTTGCACTGTCCAGCTCCGGGCCCACTTCTGCGGTGCATGTGTCCCTCAGCTCCGGTCAATGCTTGCTGTGTTTGAACTGTTATGCTGTGCTCACACTATTTAGCTCAGGTCGGCTCCTTAATATCCATGTCATGCAGCTCTGATCTGCTCCTGCAGTGCTTGCACCATTTTTCTTGGGTCCTTTCCATCCAGTGTCCTATGATTGATGTCCAGGGCCTGATGACCACTGCCTGGTGCCTGTAGCCTGTGTCTGATGCCCAGAGCCTGATGACCACTGCCTGGTGTCTGGTGCCTGATGACCACTGTCCAGAGTCTGATGACCGATGTCTGGTCTCCAGATGTCCTGCCTGTGTCCTGACATTCCCTGGAGCCTGATGAATGATGTCCAGTGTCCAGATTTCCTGTCTGTGTCCTAGATTTCCTTCCTGTGTCCAGATGTCCAGTCCGAGGTCCTGGTCAGCCAGCTTGTAATCCAGAGTCGGTCTAGCTCATGATCTTGGACGGGCTCCTCCTCTGTGTTCCTGGTGAGTCTCCAGCCTTGTATTTCGGTGATGGCTCTGCCTGAGGTTCCTGGATCTGACCAGTCAATGTTCTAAGTTGCCCTGTCAGTGTTCTTTGACCTGTGCTCTCTGTGTTCCACCTGCGTCTAGCCTACTCCCATGCTTGATGTGCGGAATTGGGGGCTTGGCGTAATGTTTTGTTACCATGTACTGTATTGTGACTATGTTAGTAAACGTTATGTTTCTTTATACCTGAAGTTGTGCGGTGTCATCTAGTCCTGCATGTTACCACCTCGCCCACTTGCTCAGCTTCCAGAGAACCTGGTCACTGCCCTTCTCTAGTCTGGGTAGGTTCAGGTGCCCCCTGTGATATAGTGGGTCCACACACTTATACCACCAGGGATGCACGCCCAACGTAGCCATTGGCATAGTGGCATGGGAGCGTAAGCAAAGCTCTTGTACTGTAACAGTTGTCAAATGTCAATCAGAGGATAGGCAACAAGATCAGAATTTCAGAGTGCTGGACTAACATACCACTGAGAAAAGCTACAACTGGCAGTGATCTGATCATCGTCAGCAACCTAAATAGCAGCCAATTGCCAAGTACATTTGACACCTAGAGGAAAGCACACAAGCCCAGCCAAATAGGGCAGCTGGGCTGTCAATAATAATAGTGACATACCCAGCACACACCTGACTCAAATTGGATAACTTGGCTGTGTCTCACCATATTGAAAGTCCAGCACGCCTGTTAATCAGATTTAATGAATGGTCTGTCACTATACTGACAGCCCAGCATGCCCCAGCTCACATAGGGCGAACGAGCTGTTACTCACAGCATCTCTAGGACACCATGAGGGGTGAAGTTGTTAGAGGACTAAAAAAGCAAACACCAAGCTTTTCTAACTTGATTGGAAAAATCAGCTTCCATAATGTTTTATTTTATGTTACACTATTTACTAAATGGATTAATGTATTTATATTTTGATAATTCGGACTATTACGAACAGAGTGATGCTACATATGTGTATTTTTTTAATGAGGTAAAAGGGGGTAATTTTAAAATGTTTCATATTTACTAAACTTTTTTAAACGTTTTCACTGTATTTCTACCTGCAATCATGCCATCAGCACTGCTATGTATAGAAAACATCATGGTCTTCTATAGGCCCTGTTACATGGCACGACATCATTAATGACATCGCTAATATGTCACGGGTTTGAAGTTATTCCAGTGATCTCGTTACGACCTCGTTGCGTTTGACTCTGCCAAGTTGTAACGATAAATCGTTGGATCGCTGATTGCAGGTTTGAGAAAATGTTTTCAAACCACAAGATCAATGATCTGCCAACCTCGTATATCGCTGTGTTTAACACCCCGATAATGATGTCGTTTACGACTTCGCCCATTCACAGCAATGAGCAGGGATAGTTCACTGGGTTGTGCGAATGATCCCTGCTCAAAACATTGTTGGTGAGTCGTCCACGATATCTAGATATGTGACATCTCACCAACGATGTCAAAATGATGTCTGAAATGACTGCACGTCCACGAGATCGTTGCCGACATCGTTCCAAGTCGTGCCGTGCAACGGGGCCTTATGAGTGCCAACTAAATGCTGGCTTTCACAGGAGAAATTGTAATGATATTCAGGAATCGCCTAGCTATCATGGCATCTGACCGACAAAGTCAGAGAGCCAGCACATGATTTGCTAGCACGTCATATGTCAGTAAGGGGTTAAAAAAGAAATTAAATATGTAGTGACCCGGTCCAGATAATGTCTGTCCCTTTAAGTATCCCTGGACCGTGAGTAGTTTCTGTACACTACAGCTCACTTCTTGAATCCCTTCCCATGAGTATTAGTGAGCTTTAAGAAAAATATCCAATTATCAGGGATTTCTCATTACAATGGGTTTTAGTACAGTAAATCTCATTGGCGGTATCATATATACTTGTAATGTTAATTGTAATTATTTCATTTTGTACAGAGCTGAGATGTGAATTCGGTGTCCTGTAGGCCAGTTCCCAGTCACATGGTCAATAGGAGGGGTTGCATCCAGGCTTGTTTTCACCTGTCTGAAAATCCCCTCAGTCCTTGCCAGGCCTCCAGAGAGAAGAGTACAGATGTGGAGACTGTTTCTACTACAAGGTTTCCTGCAGGCCAAAGAGCCTCGGATCCCTCTCTAGTCTGTACAGACATTATGCTAAAGTCTTTCTGGATGCATCAATCGCAACTTCCTATATTTACCTAAAAGTATTTTTACCTGTACAGCAACTAACTGTGGTGAACCAATCCTGGAGTACAGGTCTGTAACATTTCATTACTGCATCTATCTTCCTCTACTATCAAAAGACTCTGACCTGTGCTCTTAACGCTCCAGATCCCAATCCCATCCCCTCACATGTATTTGCCATGGACAGTCCACAAGAGACTGTTTATTATTTACTCCAACTTATATCTCTCCTAGGGATGAGCGAGTATACTCGCTACTATTCGGAACTCGCCGAATAGTAGCGGTATTCGGGTACTCGCTACTCTCCAAGTATCTCCAAGTAGCCAAATGTTGGATGTGATTTCCCGCACTGTCTCCTGTCCTGAATATTTCCTATATGATTAATAACTCAAGTTTGGAAAAATAATAAGGATGTTTAATAACAGGAAAATAAGACAATTCAAATAACAATTATAATAAAGATAACAATAAAACCTATCTTCAATGTCCTCTAATTAGAGAAAAATACAAATGCATCTATATATCAATAGTCATGGCAGAGAGAGAGAGATAGAGAGAGAAAAGTTTCATGGAAGATATGGATGAGAAATGGGGGTGATACTTAGGCCAGATGTTGATGGTCTTATTCCATGGTCCAAGGTAGAAAGAGAGTACTCGGGAGTAGCGAGTAGTCCAATTACTTTCGCAGTGTATCTATAGATACACTGCGAAAGTACCCTACAAGTGAATAAAAGTTACACTGTGAAAGTAATCGGACTAGCTACACTCGCAACGAGTACCGAGTACCGGGACCTACTCGTTGCAAGTATAGGGAGTCCGAATATGGCAGTACTCGCTCATCCCTAATCTCTAAGTTCTGCTGAAGTAAAGCAGCTTTTATCCCCAAGACCTGTTGTCTGTAGTCCTTCTAACGGCTGTAGGTGCTGTGTGGAGGTGGAGAGCAGGGAACAGGATAGCCCCCATTACCAGGGCTATTACAATTACTTCCCACTTTGCCAGTAAAGTGATTCTTTGATGCTTCTCTGGTTGTCTCCACCAGGACTAAAAGTGATGGTGTCCTGTCCATTAGTCACCTGTTGATTGAGGCCACTATCTGGCCTAAATAGTCGCATATTATACTGTACATGCACATATGACTGCTAAAGCACATCATTTACCTATTTCTAGCATTCCTATAGAAAGTGAATGGAGTAGGGGTTGAGCATGCACACCTCTTTTCATGCAGAACATGGATATACAGAGCTCAGTTTCCAGGTTAAATAGCTGTTTTGGGGATCTCTGGCACTAGTCAGTACCCTTTAATGAGTACTTTATTATCAATCCAGTAAATAAGGGATATCTTACTATTTGGGGCTAAACCTTTCATTTCAAACACATTTTTTTTCTACATTTTGCTCTATTGTCTATTTATATATTATGCCTATGTATACTAATAGTTGAAAGACAAAAAAGAAGAAGCTGTCTATGAAAATACCACTGAAAGTATGGTTTATACATCTATTGATCCACGTCTGTGACTTGGGATGTGGACAGACAAATCTAACAGATTCTCAATGAAAGATATTTGACATATTTCCTCAAGTGCTTTGTACAGATTATCATGTACCGTATATACAGATCAGAAAAGAAATAACCTTCGATGATTTATAAAACTTTACGTTTTTTGGAACATGACAGTCAACAATTTGCAACACGATTACATGACTGACAGCAGAATTCATAGGATGTCCACTGTAAACATAAAATGATACAGCTGTATGATGAGTTCACCAAAATCATCAATTACGATTATATTCTACAGTGAACATTAATCAGCTAAATGGAAGTGTAACCTTAGCCCTGTCTCCCTTCAGACATTTATAATAGTTAGTTTAATGTGACACAATAGATAGCCATATGGTATAGGTTACAGAATGTGCCTTATTCTGAGCCTGGGAACTCTAGGGACAGAGGCAATCAAATTGTTCTGTTTTTGTCATAGACAGATACAGCAGAGGCCTAATTGTCGAATGCAATGTACAAAACTGTAAAAGAAACCGGGAAAGATTTGTATTCATATTTAAATGGGGCGTACTGAATGATGGTCTAAATTACCGTCGGTCCATGTCACAATGGCGGGGTGCCGATAGCATGACATGATAGCTGGGGTTCTGCTGAAGACCCTTGTGCTTGGCATGTTGTTGCTACGGTGCTACTAAAGCTTAGCCTGTAAATCAATTTCATAGGAGACCATGACTTTCACTATAAACCGCAATACAATTATATTGAAGAACACTGTATACACTCCTCAAGATGTCCAGCTACAGGTGATCCTTCACTTCATGCAACTGCTCTTAAAGGTCATCATAGCGCAGAGCAAAGTGGCAATAGAGGCTGGAATGGAGGGCTGTCCTCTTTAGTGGACAATTCCGCTTTTGTTCTGAAATCTTTGACACCCAGAGATTGATCTGAAGGCTAAGTGGACAACTTCATGAAGAGTCTCTCATTAGTGAATGTGAAAGTGACTAAGGGCCCTTTCACATCAGCGTTTTTCGTAATTCGCGGCAGATGCGGTGAAAAAACCGCATCTGCCGCGTTTGCCGCATAACCGTTCCACTTGCGGCGCGGTTGCGGTTTTTCCCATACAAAGTATAGGGGACTTGCGGCAGATGCGGCAAGTGCGGTTTTGCACTTGCGGCAGGTGCGGCAGCGAAAAAAACCGCGGTCAGCCGCGAATTACGAAAAACGCTGATGTGAAAGGGCCCTAAGAAGATGTTTTGTTTCAACATGACAACAGCAGGATGCATCATACTGTGGTTGCTCTGAGCAGCTTGAATGGCCTAAAGATGCTACCATCTCTTGCAACGTTACCAGACTTTTCTTCCATTGAGAACAGCTATGATGTCATTGGTCAGCAATTGCAGGAGCTTCCAGCACCTGTAGATAAATTCCTAGAGGGATGTAATTTTCAAAATGGTGTCACTTGAGAGGGGATTTTGTTCCTCTGGAACTTAGGGACTCTGTATATGCAAACTATTATACTAAAATAGGTACTCCAAGGATCACATGGTGGTCCTTCTCCCCTGAATCTTGCCGTCTGGCAAAGCAGTACTATACAGCCACATTTGGGGTATTGCCACGTTCAGCAGAAATTGTCCAAGAAAAATTACTTAGAAAGAATGATTAAGTGCAAATAGGGTCTTATCTGAAAGTTAGTACACTCCATGACAGAAGTTATGTCCCTTATCCATGTTATGTAAATAAAAGCTTATAACCTGACATTAAATTCATCCATTGGTGTATAAATTACTCTTTTGAAAGCTGAAACCCTCCCAAATTTGGTTTAGGATAAGAAAATAAATTGGCATCAATGCTGAAATATTGATCATTTAATGAACACAGAATGGTCAGATTTTGGCAAGACAAATGTTTTGTCGCCCACAGAAAGTAATGTGATATTCAAACAAATAATTAATTTAAAATACAAATATATGTTGCATAACATTGGTGAATAATAATAATATAATATTGAATGAAGTTTTGGTGTTATTAGAGTCATATTTAAAGAGGACCTGTCACCACCCACCTCCATGGATGTGAATCTAAGCCCAGCACTGAATGCAGCATGTCTGCTGCATTCAGGCAAGGGGCCCCCATGGCCCTGTGGAGCAGAGCGAGGTATTGCGTCCGTAGCATAAAATGGAGGGGGGCGGGGAAAGGCTCTGACGTCAGAGCAGGAGACGGGAAAGCCATCTGCGGCGGTGATAAGCAATACCTCGCTCTGCTCCTTGCGTCACCAGCACAGGGATGTGCAAAGCGAGGATTTCATGACTGGCACGAGGACATAGGTGGTACAGAGGCGCAGGCTGAGGCACAAGGGCCGCCTCCATGGAAAATTACTGTAAGTTTTTTTAAACCTATATATCGAGGTAGCAGCCCCACAGAGCCATGGTGGACCCCTTGCCTGAATGCAGCAGACATGCTGCATTCAGTGCTGGGATTAGATTCACATCCATGGGGGTGACAGGCCCTCTTAATATTTTGTGTAACTTCCATGAGCTTGAAAGACTGCATCCATGCAGTTCAACAATGATTCATACAATTTATTAATGAAGTCATCAGGAATAGCAAAGAATACAGTCTACATGCCTACCAGAGTTCATCTAGATTCTTTGGTTTGGTCTTCCAAGCTTCCACTTTCATCCTACCCTAAACATACTCAATGATGTTCAAGTCTGGTGATTGGGCTGGCCAGTCCTTGAGCACCTTGATCTTTTTTGCCTGGATGAACTTTGTTGTAGAGATGGATGAATGAGATGGAGCACCATCTTACTGCAGAATTTGACCACTTTTATGATTTGGAATATAAGAGGTAATTAATACTTCTTGATATTTTAGGCTATTGATATTTCCTTCCACCTTGCAAATGTTTTGCACACCCCCATACTGAATGTAACCCCAGACCATGATCTTTCCACCACCAAATTTAACTGCTTTCTGGGTGTATTTTGGATCCATACGGGCTCCAGTAGGTCTCCTGCAGTATTTGCGGCGGCTGTGGTGTAATTCTACTGAAGATTCATGAGAGAAACCCACCTTCGGACACTTTTCCAGCGTCCATCTGTTTAGCAGGCTGTGGGACTTTGCAAATGCCACACATTTTTTTATTTGCCTTTTGTTTAGTGCTGGCCTCTGGTAACTGATTCGACCATGGAGGCCATTTCAAGACAGAATCCTACAAACTGTTCTAGTTGACACAGGGACTTGAGGTGACCAGGCCTGTTGAAGCTCTGTTGCAGTGGGAGAGGGGCTCGCTTTGGATTTTCTAACCAACAAATGTTCCTCATGAGCAGTTATCCTGCCGGGTCTGCCGGACCTGAGCTTGTGAAACACATATCCAGTCTCTTCAAATCTTTTTTTAATTCTTTGTACTTGACGCTGAGACACATTCAAGGTGCCAGCCACCTCTGCAGTGGATCTGGTCTTCAGCCTCTTGATAATCAAGGCTTTTGTTGCAGGGTGGATTTTTGGCATGTTGTCAGAGCTCAAGTTGCAGTTGAAGTGAAGGTCTGGGGTGCTGAGTTTCTTTTTAGACACACCCACTAATTAACCAATCATTTACTGAGCACAGGTGAGGATGTAAACTAGGATTGGGTGCATTATATGACCAGGCGACAAAACGTTTGTCTTGCTAAAATTCTGTGCCATTCTGTGTTCATTAAATGATCAATATTTCAGCATTAATGCCAATTTATTTTCTTAACCTAAACCAAATTTCAGAGGGTTTCAGCTTTCAGAAGAGTAATTTATACAACCAATGGATGAATTTAAAGTCAGGTTATAAGATTTAATTTACATAACATCGATAAGCGACATAACTTCTGTCAGGGAGTCATAAGATTTAATGTAGAGACTCTCTTTGTGTGATTTTAAGAAGTGACAACCACGTTACTAGCGTCAAACGGCTGCTGCTGTTCCCATCTGTAATGTATATCCAGGAGATGCAAAAGATGAGTTAATGACTGCTCTGCCGATATCCATAAAATATCAAGAGTTAAAGTTATAACATAGGTTTATTGTCAACATATTTCAAGTCTGTCTGGCCCCTTCCTCAGGACAAGAACCTATGTTATAATCTTTGACTCTTGATGTTTCGTAGATATCGGCAGCACAGTCATTAACCCATCTTTTGATTCCCCTGGATATACAGCAGAAATTGTGACATGTTTTAGAGCCATTATTACCCATTTTCCTGTGTGAAAATGTAAAATCTGGGGGTAAAACTAAATATTTGGTATAAAGATATGATTATTTTTCTTCACTGTCCAATGGTAAAAAATTCTGTGACACATACCGTATATACTCGTGTATAAGCCGACCCGTGTATAAGCCGACCCCCCTACTTTTGCCCCCAAAATCTGGGAAAACCTATTGACTCGTGTATAAGCCGAGGGTGGACCCCAGCACAGGTATACAGCCCCCAGCAGTGTGGTATACAGCAGCCTCCCCAGTGGTATATAAAGCCCCAGTGGTAGTATCCAGCAGCCCCAGAGGTATATACAGCCCCAGTGGTAGTATACAGTAGCCCCAGAGGTATACACAGCCCCAGTGGTAGTATCCAGCAGCCCCAGAAGTATATACAGCCCCAGTGGTAGTATACAGCAGCCCCAGAAGTATATACAGCCCCAGTGGTAGTATACAGCAGCCCCAGTGGTATATACAGCCCCAGTGGTAGTATACAGCAGCCCCAGTGGTATATACAGCCCCAGTGGTAGTATACAGCAGCCCCAGAAGTATATACAGCCCCAGTGGTAGTATACAGCAGCCTCAGTGGTATATACAGCCCCAGTGGTAGTATACAGCAGCCCCAGAGGTATATACAGCAGCCCCAGTGGTATGGCTTATATTGGCAGCCAGCCTACTTACATACACATACACACACATACACACATATACACACACACACACACACACACACATATACACATATATACACATACACACACACATACACACAGCTTCCTACCTTGTCCTCCCATTCTGCAGTGCCTTTCAGTGTCCTCCGTGCTCCGTTCCCGGTCTGCTGTGCCTTGTGGTTCCTCCTGCTTCGGTTCCATCATCGGTGCTGGGGGCCGCCATCTTCCTTCTTCCCTCTGCCCCCGGCCAGTGATGTCAGAGCAGGCCGCGCTGTGATTGGCTAGCACCTGTGACATGTGATCACGGGTGCTAGCCAATCACAGCGCGGCCTGCTCTGACATCACTGGCAGGGGCGGAGGGAAGAAGGAAGATGGCGGCCCCCAGCACCGATGATGGAACCGAAGCAGGAGGAACCACAAGGCACAGCAGACCGGGAACGGAGCACGGAGGACACCGGAAGGCACTGCAGAACGGGGGACAAGGTAAGAAATGCTGCGCAGCGCCCCCCCACCCCCCGCACCCCCTCCCACCATAGGATTACCGTATTGACCCGTGTATAAGCCGAGGGGGGACTTTTCAGTCCAATTTTTGGGCTGAAATACTCGGCTTATACACGAGTATATACGGTATGTGGTGTCAATATGATCACTGCAAGATTAGATGATTTCATTGATGGGGTGTAGCTTGTAGAAGTGGTCATTTAAAGAGGGTCTGCTTTTATGGCACTTCAGGGGCTCTGCCAATGAGATAAGGCACCCTCAAACCGTAACAGCAAAATTGGCGCTTATAATTTAAGAAGGGCCTAGATGCGTTTCTTGAAAAATATAATATTTCCAGTTTTATATACACTGTGTGCAGAATTATTAGGCAAGTTGTATTTTAGAGGATTATTTTTATTATTAATCAATAACTATGTTCTCAATCAACTCAAAAGACTCATAAATATCAAAGCTTAATATTTTTGGAAGTTGGAGTGGGATTTTTTTTAGATTTGGCTCTCTTATGTGCAGGTAACTATAACTGTGCAGAATTATTAGGCAACTTAATAAAAAACAAATATATTCCCATCTCACTTATTTATTTTCACCAGGTAAACTAATATAACTGCAAAATTTAGAAAAAAAAACATTTCTGACATGCAAAAACAAAACACCCTGTAGATCTCACATTTTAGGAGGGACCACAGGTTCTCTATGAGGTTCAGATCAGGTGAACAAGGGGGCCATGTCATTATTTTTTCTTCTTTTAGACCTTTACTAGCCAGCCACGCTGTGGAGTAGTTGGATGCATGTGATGGGGCATTGTCCTGCATGAAAATCATGTTTTTCTTGAACGATATTGACTTCTTCCTGTACCACTGCTTGAAGACGTTGTCTTCCAGAAACTGGCAGTAGGTCCGGGAATTGAGCTTCACTCCATCCTCAACCCAAAAAGGTCCCACAAGTTCATCTTTGATGATACCAGTCCATACCAGTACCCCACCTCCACCTTGCTGGCATCTGAGTCGGAGTGGAGCTCTCTGTCCTGTACAGATTCAGCCTCTGGCCCATCCATCCGGCCCATCAAGAGTCACTCTCATTTCATCAGTCCATAAAGCCGTTGAAAAATCAGTCTTAAGATATTTCTTGGCCCAGTCTTGACATTTTATCTTAGGTTTCTTGTTCAAAGGTGGTCATTTTTCAGCCTTCCTTACCTTGGCCATGTCTCTGAGTATAGCACACCTTGTGTTTTTTGATACCCCAGAAACGTTGCAGCTCTGAAATATGGCAAAACTGGTGGCAAATGGCATCTTGGTAGCTTCACGCTTGATTTTCTTTAATTCATGGGCAGTTATTTTGCGCCTTTTTTGCCCAACACACTTCTTGTGATCCTGTTGGCTATTTGCCATGAAACGCTTGATTGTTTGGTGGTCACGCTTCAAAAGTTTGGCAATTTCAAGATTACTGCATCCCTCTGCAAGACATCTCACAATTTTGGACTTTTCAGAGCCCATCAAATCTCTCTTCTGACCCATTTTGCCTAAGGAAAGGCATTTTCCTAATAATTAAGCACACCTTATATAGTGTGTTGATGTCATTACACCACACCCCTCATTACAGAGATGCACATCACCTGATTTACTTAATTGGTAGTTGGCTCTCAAGCCTATACAGCTTGGAGTAGGACAACATGTATAAAAAGTATCATGTGATCAAAATACTAATTTGCCTAATAATTCTGCACACAGTGTACTAGATTCTTTGATAGGGCGCTGATCCAGGGAACTAGTCTGATTGCCGTACGTGGATTCAGGAAGGAATTTTTTTCCCCAAAGTGGAGCTTAGTGTTGCCACATGAGGTTTTTCTTTGCCTTCCTCTGGATCAACATGTTAGGCTATTTCTTGAACTAGATGGACTTAAAGTGTACCTTCAAACTTAAAAACTATGTTACCATGTAATATGACTGGAACAACACTTTATGGGAAAAATATGATTTTTTTTTATTTTCACGGCTCAACTATATATATATGCGATCCAAGTCAATGGCACTCCTTCCCTACCAAGTTCCTAAACAGTAGTTTTTTTAACTAGAGGGTTAGTAATTTGGGTATTTTGTGTTGTATAGTCCTCTAAAAGTCACTTCAAATGTGATGTGGTGCCTAAATTGGTTTTGTAAATTTTGTTGGAAAATTAGAAATTGATGATACATTTTTAAAGCTTCTAAACTTCCTAACAAAAAAAGATGTTTCAAAAATGATGATGATGCAAATTAGATATGTGGGAAATGTTATTCATGTCAGAAAAAATAAGAATAGTACACCTGGACAGGGAATGCTGAGGGGACATAACATACCAAAATTTCAACTGGCACATGGTAAGTGGGAGTTTGGTTATAGATTTGGCCCTAAGTTCTTGGTACTTACCGTATATACTCGTGTATAAGCCGACCCGTGTATGAACCGACCCCCCTACTTTTGACCCCAAAACCTGGGAAAACCTATTGACTCGTGTATAAGCCGAGGGTGGACCCCAGCACAGGTATACAGCCCCCAGCAGTGTGGTATACAGCAGCCTCCCCAGTGGTAGTATACTGCAGCAGCCCCAGTGGTATATACAGCAGCAGCCCCAGTGGTAGTATGCAGCCCCAGAGGTATATACAGCAGCCCCAGTGGTAGTATACAGCAGCAGCCCCAGTGGTATATACAGCAGCAGCCCCAGCGGTATATACAGCAGCAGCCCCAGTGGTAGTATACAGCAGCCCCAGTGGTAGTATACAGCAGCCCCAGAGGTAGTATACAGCAGCCCCAGAGGTAGTATACAGCAGCCCCAGTGGTAGTATACAGCAGCCCCAGTGGTAGTATACAGCAGCCCCAGAGGTAGTATACAGCAGCCCCAGTGGTAGTATACAGCAGCCCCAGCAGTATATACAGCAGCCCTGGGGGTATACAGCAGCCCTGGGGGTATACAGCAGCCCCCAGGGGTAATACAGCAGCCCCCAGGGGGTATACAGCGGCCCCCAGGGGGGATACATCAGCCCCCAGGGGGGATACAGCGGCCCCCAGGGGGATTACAGCAGCTCCCAGGGGGGATTACAGCAGCCCCCAGGGGGTATACAGCGGCCCCCAGGGGGGATTACAGCAGCCCCAGGGGGTATACAGCGGCCCCCAGGGGGGATTACAGAAGCCCCCAGGGGGGTTTACAGCAGCCCCCAGGGGGGATTACAGCAGCCCCCAGGGGGGATTACAGCAGCCCCCAGGGGGTATACAGCTGCCCCCAAATGCTGGCACTCGCCCCCCTTGTAAGGGCCCCCCCGCTGCTTATCTTACCATCCCGGTCTTCTGCACAGCGCCGCTCCTCGGTGCTCCGTTCTCCATGCTCCGTCCTCGCTGCATCCGGGATCCCCGGCCGTCGCACGATGACGTCATATGCCTGCGACGGCCGGGGATCCCGGATGTAGCCGGACTGGAGCATGAAGAACGGAGCACCGAGGAGCCTGATCTAATGTGTCTGCTGTTAACATTGTGGATCTACTAGTGTTTGCGCTACAAGTAGGACTATGTCTCATAGGTAAGTTTGGCAGCTTTCTGCGACTCCTTAGACTCACCATGGGCATGACAGATTTGCCGCTAGCAGGGGTTGATTCCCCTGATCCACTGCAGGTGTGGCATTTGTTTCCGGAGCCGGCAGGTTTTCGAGTTGTTCTAGAGTCTCCGTTCCACTCCAGAGCTCGGTCCTTCCCTGGAGGGATATCTGGCTAGTCCTGTTTTTGAGACTCTTAATCGAGGCTCCACGGACTCCATTTGCATATTCAAATTTCCAGCAAGCAATGCATCATGGATTTCATTGTGTTTGAGCGCTTTAGCCGGCTGACCGCAGTGTTTTCCTTGTCTGGTCTCACTGAGATCAGTGAGTGCTTTGTAATGTTATTCCTGGGGATGGCCCTCCACCCCAGGGGTTGCTCATTTAAAGGACAGCCTCTTGCAAAGTGCCCCACATTGCTGCAGTGGTGGCAGATGGATTGTCCAGTTGCGTCATAGCAATCGCTGTCTCTTCCTCTGCTCGGTGGGATTATTATTTGCCGTCGCCATGGGATGTCATCTGGACTGGAGGCCAGCTGGATCTTTTCTTTTTTTTTGCATGGACTGCACGGTTTTTGTCAGTGCAGCCACACTTTTAGTCAACTCCTGGACCTGGAGTCGTAGGTCTGCAGATGGGTCATTCTCCAGGACCTGCACATCTGCCCCCACAGTTGTCTGTGGTGAGGGTGCTGCCACCTGGTGGTAGGTGATAGCTGAGCACCGGGGAGGTGCAGTACCACTTGTGATTGATTCTTGCAGAACCTGGATGGCCCGGTCTTTAAATTGAGCAAAGTTCAGGTCTTGATTTTGTAGGGCTATAATGCGTAGCTGTGTCCTCAATAAACTGCTTGGTCAACAGTCTGTCCTTGTCTTGTACACTGTTAGGATCTTCCTGCTTAATGGCCTGCATCACCTCTTGAAGGATTAAAGCATAGTCCCGTACACTGTCCTGCACCCTCTGTTTACATCTGAAAAAATCTCATTTTAATCTCCGCTGCAATGCGCGTGTCAAAGGTGTCCTTCAGTCTGGCCAGGATTTGTCTCACAGTTTTTATTGGTGTCCAGCCAGGACTTCACTTCCCGTTGGGCTGCACCCGTTAACTGTCCAGTGAGAATGCTGACTTTTCAAACAAACTATGCAATCTTTCCTTAAAGTCGCTCAAGGTGAGCGACTCCCCCGAGTATTGAGGCAGCCAGGTCGGCCCCAGGACATACGGCATCGATAATGGCATTATGGGGGCTGTGGCGGTGCCTGCCACAGAATGCTTGTCTAGGATAGGCATATTCCTTCCCCTAATGAACCTTAGCCAGGTTCAGCATTTCTGTTTGCTTATAAGTCTGCTTCTCCACAGGCAGGATAGATTGAGCGTGCAGGGCTTCCAGGTCGAGGCCTCCTGCTTCCTGCCGGCTGACGTCAGAGCATGGGGCAGGGTTTTGTTTCGAGTCCTTTCTCGAATTTCGCCCATGATGATACGCCTCTTCTGTTCTGCGTGGTAATGGTGGCAATCACACAATTCAACACAGTCTATAGCACACAGGACTCGGCAATACCAAGCTATGAAATCCTGTTCGTCACCAGGGATTTTAGTAAAGTCTATTGAAGTGATAATAAACTTTGGGGTGCAAGACTGCGGGCGTGAAAAATGACCGGACAACACATAGATTGTAGTTTCCTTTACCTTTTACTTGGCAGTCAATGGTGCAGACCAGGACAATAGTAATAGGTGGTAATGGAGGTCAAAAATTAAACTTATGTACAATAGTGTCCTGACCACACCTAGTCCTGTGGTCCATTTGTCCATAAATAAACAATAACTATATATGTTCAAGATTACTTGAGAGTTCTTATAGTAAGCCTTTGAAGTGTGGCGACCATCCACTACGAGGCTGAGCTGCTGGTAAGACAGCACCCTGAGAAACCCCGAGACCCTTTACCCCTATACAGGGATCTGGAATTACAGCGGAGCCCAGGAGGTAGCTACCGATGATGAGCAGCGGATCGGAGCAGGAAGGTCGCCAGGAAAGGAATATTAAAGCAGGACCCGAAAACGTAGTCAGGAGTCAGAGTCGAAACCGGTAGGGCAGCAAAGGTGCAAAATTGCCAGGCTGTAGAAGGGTAAAAAATCCAGGCAAAAGTTAGAGTCAAAACCGTGAGAGCACAAAGGTACAAAATCGACAGGCTATAGAAGGATAAAAAATCTAGGCAAAAGGTCAGAGTAAAAATGAAAACACACACTAGATAGCTGGGGAAACCAAGACTATATCTGGCGGCCTGCAGGACAGGCTCCAAGGTATTTGAAGGGCACTGTTTCCTCTCATAGGCTGGAGCTCACAGCCTGATGACCTCACCCGGACCGCCCCTAGAACCAGGCCAGATGGTGATGCACGACTGGTACCAACCACCCTACTTCTGATAGAAGAGCGAAGCCTGCGCCTACGAGACGCCTCTGCAAGAACCTCTCTTCTGGTACCAGCATCACTCCCAGGAGAAAGATAGTGATGTCCAGCGACAGAGGCAGGTGTCAAAAGAGCAAGTCCGTATGTGGACCCGGCCCTCATATCACCGGCACCACCAGCCCCTCTGCCCACACCTGGACTCATTTTTAGTCATTTGAATGATATAAATGTAGAGAGGTATGTCTGAATTGACCTTGGTCTGAAGTGATATCATTTTAAGTGTATAGTAGAAATATACCAGAAATAGTACAGAAATTGAACAGAAGGTGAGAGATACATAATATAGTTTTCTAATTATACCTGCCATACTTTTCTCACTTTGCTTTTTCATTATGCTCACATTTTCCCTCACAGTTTTTGTTCCACTTATCCTCACTCTCCTTTGCTACTCACAAACCCCAGCACCCTCTAACCACATAACTATCTCCCCCTCTCTCTTACCACCCCACCTCACCTCATACACAGACCTACTCCTTAACCTCAGACCTCCTACTGAAATAGAAAACAAGCCAGCTACTCTCCTTCTCCCACCTGCTTTCCCTTTCTCTACTACTTCTCACTGCTGGTGACGTATCTCCCAATTCTGGCCCCAAATGTCCCACCCCCCCATATGTCCCACCTATCCTCACCTCCACCAAAGTAAGATAAACTACTGCAATCCTTCACATGTAAAACCCGTGCCCCTAACCTCCACCCCCTGCTTCCTCTCTCTGGAGCACTTTGGAATGCCTGCTCCGTTTGCAACAAGCTCCAATGATCCATAACCTTTTTACCTCCATAATCTTTCCTTCTTGGGTCTCACTGAGACCTGGCTAGCTCGTTGAACAACACGCCCATGCTCAACTTTCCTCCCACCTCACATCTTACTCTTTCCAGGACAATCTACAATCCGGTTTCCGGACCCGCCACTCCACCGAAACTACCCTAATCAAAATTACCAACGACTTACTAACAGCCAAAGCTAACAGACAATTCTCCATCTTCCTCCTTCTAGACCTGCCTTCTGCCTTTGACAGAGTCGACCACTCCCACCTACTTCATATTCTTTCTTCCCTTCGCATTAAAGACCTTGCCCTCTGCTGGATTGCCTCATACCTTTCCAACTGCACATTTAGCGTTTCCCACTCCCACACTACTTCCTCATCCCACCCTCTCTCTATTGGAGTCCCACAAGGCTCTATCCTAGGGCCCCTACTTTTCTCCATCTATACCCTTGGCATAGGACAACTCATAAAGTCCCATGGAGTCCAGTATCACCTGTAAGCTGACTACACTCAGATCTAACATAGTAACATAGTTTAACATAGTAACATAGTTTTTAAGGTTGAAGGAAGACTTTAAGTCCATCTAGTTCAACCCATAGCCTAACATGTTGATCCAGAGGAAGGCAAAAAAAAACCATGTGGCAACACTAAGCTCCACATTGGGGGAAAAAATTCCTTCCTGACTCCAGATACGGCAATCAGACTAATTCCCTAGAACAACGCCCTATCAAAGAATCTAGTATGTATAATTGGTAATATCATAGTTTTCAAGAAAGGCATCTAGGCCCTTCTTAAATGTTAGTAGTGACTCACTCATTACAACAGCATGTGGCAGAGAGTTCCATAGTCTCACTGCTCTTACAGTAAAAAATCCGCGTCTGTGATTATGATTAAACCTTCTTTCCTCCAGACGTAGAGGATGCCCCCTTGTCCCAGTCTCAGGCCTAAGAGTAAAGAGATCATTAGAAAGGTCTCTGTACTGTCCCCTCATATATTTATTCATTATTATAAGATCACCCCTAAGCCTTCGTTTTTCCAAGCTAAATAACCCCAAGTTTAATAACCTGTCTTGGTATTGCAGACCCTTTTGTCCTCTAATGACTTTTGTCGCTCTTCTCTGGACCCGCTCTAGTTCAGCTATGTCTTTCTTATACACCGGAGATCAGAATTGTACACAGTATTCTAAGTGTGGTCGCACTAGTGACTTGTATAGAGGTAAAATTATGTTCTCCTCATGAGCATCTATGCCTCTTTAATGCATCCCATTATTTATTTGCCTTTGCAGCAGCTGCCTGACACTGGCCACTAAATGTGAGTTTGTCATCTACGCATACACCCAGGTCTTTTTCAGTGACAGTTTTGCCCAGTGTTTTACAATTACCGTATATACTCGTGTATAAGCCGACCCGTGTATAAGCCGACCCCCTACTTTTGGCCCCAAAATCTGGGAAAACTTATTGACTCGCGTATAAGCCGAGAGTGGACTCCAGCACAGGTATACAACCCCCAGCAGTGAGGTATACAGCAACCTCCCCAGTGGTAGTATACAGCAGCAGCCCCAGTGGTAGTATACAGCAGCCCCAGAGGTATATACAGCCCCAGAGGTATATGCAGCCCCAGAGGTATATGCAGCCCCATATGCAGCCCCAGAGGTATATGCAGCCCCAGAGGTATATGCAGCCCCATATGCAGCCCCAGAGGTATATGCAGCCCCAGAGGTATATGCAGCCCCATATGCAGCCCCAGAGGTATATGCAGCCCCAGAGGTATATGCAGCCCCATATGCAGCCCCAGAGGTATATGCAGCCCCAGTTGTATATGCAGCCCCATATGCAGCCCCAGAGGTATATGCAGCCCAGAGGTATATGCAGCCCCATATGCAGCCCCAGAGGTATATGCAGCCCCAGAGGTATATGCAGCCCCATATGCAGCCCCAGAGGTATATGCAGCCCCAGAGGTATATGCAGCCCCATATGCAGCCCCAGAGGTTATCCATATGCAGCCCAAGTATTGCAGCCAGAGGTATATGCAGCCCCAGAGGTATATGCAGCCCCATATGCAGCCCCAGAGGTATATGCAGCCCCATAGCAGCCTAGGTATATGCAGCCCCAGAGGTATATGCAGCCCCAGAGGTATATGCAGCCCCTATGCAGCCCCAGAGGTATATGCAGCCCCAGAGGTATATGCAGCCCATATGCATCCCCAGGTTATGCAGCCCCAAGGTATATACAGCAGCCCTAGGTGTATACAGCAGCCCCAGAGGTATATACAGCGCCCTAGTAGTACAGCAGCCCCAGTGGTGTATACAGCAGCCCCAGGGTTATACAGCAGCAGCCCCAGGGCTGTATAGAGCAGCAGCCCAGGGCTGTATACAGCAGCAGCCCAGGGCTGTATACAGCCGCAGCCCCAGGGCTGTATACAGCCGCAGCCCCGGAGGTATACAGGCCCCCCCATCAAGCTCCAGGGCCCCTCCCCCTTGCGCGGCAGCCTGTAAAGTAAAATCATACTTACCAGAGTCCTGTCGCGCCGTCCGCAGCTTGCCGACATGACGATCCCGGGCTTCATTCAGCGTCTTCCGGCTTCCGACTTCCTGTAGTCGCGGGCAATGACGTCATTGCCGCAACTACAGGAATGCGGAAGACGCGGAATGAAGCCAGGGATCGTGTGTCGGCAAGCTGCGGACGGCGCGACAGGACTCTGGTAAGTATGATTTTACTTTACAGGCTGCCGCGCAAGGGGGGGTCCCTGGAGCTTGATGGGGGGGCCTGTATACCTCCGGGGCTGCGGCTGTAAAATTTATATACTCGCGTATAAGCCGAGGGGGGACTTTTCAGCCCAAATTTTGGGCTGAAAAACTCGGCTTATACGCGAGTATATACGGTAAGCACATAATTATACCTTTTGTTTTCTCTGCCCAAGTGCATGACTTTACATTTATCCCCATTAAAGCGCATTTGCCATTTAGCAGCCCAAGCTTCTAGTTTACATAAATCCTCCTGTAATATAAAATTGTCCTCCTCTGTATTGATTACCCTGCAGAGTTTAGTGTCATCTGCAAATATTGAGATTCTACTCTGTATGCCCCCTACAAGGTCATTAATAAATATATTAAATAGAAGCGGGCCCAACACTGACCCCTGTGGTACCCCACTTGTTAACTGTGACCCATTCTGACCCAAATATCAACTCTCTGCTGTCCAGAATCCCAAAGTGACTGTCAGCCATATCCTCTTTCTTCTCCTCTCACTTCCTAAAACTCAACGTAGACAAAACCGAACTCATTACCTTTCCTCCATCCCATCTTCACCATCTGATCTATCTATTATGGTAAATGGCATCATGCTCTCTCCCACACCTCAAATTTGCTGACTTGGAGTAACTCCCGACTACTGCAACATTCTCCTCTGTGGCCTCCCTGCTAACACTCTTGCACCTCTCTAGTCTGTCTCTGCTGCCCAAATAATCCACTTCTCTCCTCGCTACTCCCCTGTATCTCCCCTCTGAAAATCCCTCCACTGGCTCCCAATTCCCCTACGAATTCAGTTCATGCTACTAACACTGACCTACAAAGCCATCCATAAACTGTTTCCTCACTATATCTCTGAAGTAATCTCCCAATATCTTCCCTCACATAATCTTTGATCCTTCCAAGACCTCCTCCTCTCCTCCACACTTATCCGAAGCTCACACAACCGCCTCCAAGATTTCTCTCGAATATCCCCCATCCTCTGGAATTCTATGCCCCAACACGCCTGAATATCCACCACGCTCAGATCCTTCAGACTAAACCTGAAAACCCGTCTATTTAGGAAAGCTTACAGCCTACATTAACCGAGCCACCGCCCCAGCGTTACTGGAGCTGCTGCCCCACCGTCACCGGATCAGCCGCCTCACCACCAACAGATCTGCTGCACACCCAAACTACTGTCTCCTCCCCATTGTCCTGTAGAATGTAAGCCCACAAGGGCAGGGTCCTCTCGACTCTGTACCAGTCTGTGATTGTTAATTTGTTTACTGTAAACTATACCTATAATTTTGTATGTAACCCCTTCTCATGTACAGCACCATGGAATTAATGGTGCTATATAAATAATAATAATAATAATAATTCCCTGTTTGACTACCACCCTGCTCTTGCCTGCCGCTCATCTATTGGCTGTAATATCCTGGGCTCTGTTGTAAATCAAGATCCCTGTACAGGGGTTAAGGGTCTCAGAGTTTCTTGGGGTTCTGCCTTACCAGCAGCTCTGCCAGTTGCATAGGGCAGTCATCACATTAGGACTTATGCTGTGGGTATGCCCCTGCCAGATCCACTTCACTGCTCAGCAACTAAGCATAGTCTATTTGTCATAGCCATATCAACTCATGGTTGTTGTGACTGAAATAAATCTCGTAAAGCACCACTCCGGGGAAAAGGGGGGGGGGGGTTTAGCGCTATGTAAACCCTATTGGTGCTATATTCATGTTTAAATACAGGGCTTCCAAGAGTTCCTTGTGCACCAATTCCTATCATTCAAATATGCTTTTCTATTCATTACTAATATTAGAAGACAAATCTTCTACCATTTCAATAAAAAGGCTTTTAAAACAATAGGAAAATATCTGAAACTGCAACTGAATTTACGCGCCATGTTTTGCTTACGGTGAGCCGAGCCAGTTACTGTCATTCTGCAACAAACACTTTTAACCTTGCTTGACCTCTTTCCATCTTTTTCTAATCCCTTTTCTTAATCTCTCTTCTTACATTGCATTTGGTGCCCTATCCACCTATCTTTACCTCTGCATCATCCATATCAAGCTCTATGCTTGGAACAGTAAACAACTTGTCAGAAAGAGAAATGCCTCGATGCATAACATGTTTAATGCTGAGCTTACAATTGACATCAGATTTTACCTAGCAAGCAAAGTGTTAAAGTGATAGCACCATTTCTAGTCAAGCCTCCATAGATATGATAGAAAACCTGGTAAATATATAGCAAAAGCTCTGTCTCCCTCTAGTGAAAATACTGAGGTTACACATGTATCGGGTTTTCGTTTGTCAACTCTGATAGTAAAATCCAAAGAATTTCCCCCTCCAAAAAATTCAAACAATTAAGATACATAGTTCTACCCTCTGGATACATTTTTCTACTAAAGGTTATTCTACTTAAGAGGATTTACTATTGTGCACTTAATCACATATAGGATATGTTTACAAATGTAATGTTCAAACTCTGTAAATACTAAATAATTTCAAATCCCCCATGCAGAACCCTCAACCATGAGACTGAATGTCTCTCGTCTTGGACGACCAATAAAAAAGTCCAAATGATTTTAAAACGTTTAGTGTAATAGCGTTTTCTCTGTTGTAGTGCTGCTGGGTTCCCATATAGATCCCAGGTGATTTATGTTGGTGCAGGAGTAAAACATCTTGTGTTATACATGGTTAGAGAAGAGCAAACCTTTCGCTTTTTGGATTCGGTTTGGTTCGCCAAACGTGCAATGTTTGTCAAAGGGCCCCTTTACACATAGACTTTCCAGCGATCCCAACAGCAATCTGATCTGGCCGGAATCGCTGGAAAGTCTCTCAGCAGTCGCTTGTGAGCTGTCAAAAAGGCAGATTCACCAGCGATTAGCCAGCAGCAACATCGCTGGTAACCAAGGTGAACACCGGGTAACTAAGCAGCGTGCGCTGCTTAGTTACCCCGTGTTTACCATGGTTACTAGTGTAGCTCCCCGCTAAGAGCGCACTACAAAACGGTACTGCACCCCTGAATGAAGTATGCTTTGTTTTGGTAATGAATAGTAGAAGCCTGAGGCTCTAGCACCACATGCAAACACCTAGTGATAAGGGGACCAATCAGACTGCCCGTTACTAGGGTAACCGGTCCTGGTGGGAGGAGAAGCTAGGTGATAAATCAAGTGGGGAGAGCAGAACAGAGTTAGTTAGGAGTAGTGAGAAGAGAGAGTTGAAGGTCTGCTGAGGAGACAGTGAACAGCAGAAGTGAAGCTAACAGGGAGGGCACCTCAACCTGGTAACCCAGAAGAGAAAATGGCGAAGAAAGAGAAGGGTAACCAAATACCCTAGCCTAGTCCAAACCGGAGTACTGGCTCCGAAATGGCTCAGCCGGCTGAATCCCTGAACCACAAACCTGGCGTGGTTGATGACTTCTTAGGAGCATGATCCAACCGCCCTACACCAAGCACGGTCACCACCAGAAGCGCTAGACTGAGTTGGGTTCTCCTTGGAGAGATAAGGGATCCCATATATCTCGACGGGCCTAGTCTAACAAGCAGGATCCTATGCAGGGCAGCAGAGCAAGGGACAGAGAACGTGATAGAGAAGGAACACCAGTGGAGCCTCAGAGGGACACTGCTCATTGCCAGAACCAACCAGTCCACTACTATGCAAAGAGCTGCTTAGTTACCCAGTGTTTACCATGGTTACCAGTGCCCACTGTGTAATGTGCGGTGCTGAGCACTGGCTGTGCGTGCGAGCGATGCGTGCTGACCAGCGGGAGACCAAGGACCAAAAAATGGTCCTGAATGATGTGCAGCGGTCAGCGACTTCACAGCAGGGGTCTGATCACTGCTACGTGTCACACACTGTGACATCGCTGGAGAGGTTGCTGTTACATCACAAAACCTGTGACGTTTCAGCGACATGGCTAGCGATGTTGCAGTGTGTGAAGTACTCCAAACAGTTCACTGAACTTCTGAACCCCATTCAAATCAAAGTGAGATAAAATCAAGCACCTAAAAACACCTACAAAGGTGCACAAGAACTGCTAAATCATTTCAAATTAAGGACACACGCCAGGAAAAGTGCCATCTATTCCCCAGAGTTAAAATTTTCATCATTGTGCATTATGAATGCATGGGACAAGGCCTGGCCCAGTTTTTCAAGCTTCAGGTGTAAAGTCAGGAAACAGACAAGAAGTAATGACTCTATATATTATAATCGTTTCACTTTTTGTATTAAATTACTAAAATTAGTTATCTTTTTGACTAGCTGTGGGCCTGATGCTATCGGATGATGCGGGCGGGCTCTGTGGCATTGGGGGTGGCAGCTGTCTCTAACCCCCCCCTCCACCCCTCCATGCTGTCTCCTAATGTGTGTAAATAAATGTATTTTTACTTCAAAAGTTATTTGTTTTTTTTATTAATAAAATGTTTAAATTTCTTGTAAAAATTTTTAGGGCTTCACTGTATTTTTTATATATAAAAATAATTTAAAAAACCATTGGCGTAGGCTTTGTCGTATTTTTATTTGCCAGCCAAGGTAACCCAGGCAGCAAGGTGCTGGAATTCTCAGCGTGGTGGGGTCCAATTGTTGTGGGCCTCGCACGCTGAAAATTGCAGCCCGAAGCCACCCCAGAATTGGCGCCTCAATGAGATATGCCAAAACTGACGGTTACAGTGCTTTTCCAGCTGACATGTAGCGGTGGTAGACGGGGTAATAAAGGGGTTGATGTCAGATGTTTTTTGGCAGCTGACATCAAGGGGTATTGCTAATGTCAGCCATCAGTATGACAGTGGGCCATTAGCAATATTTTCAGTAGAGATAAAAAACACACAACACAAGACCTCATTATCCATTTTATTAGCTCCCACCAAGATCCCTTCTGACATGATCATGTAATTACTGTAATCTTTGGTGGAAGCATTGGAGCGGTGTGATGCATCACGCGGCCACCATTTTTGTGTACCAAGTGTCCAAAGATGGCGGCCATGTGAGTAAGTGCACATGTGCTCTCAAGGGGTGAGTGGGCTGTGCAGTGTGAGAAGGGGCAGTGTTATATCAGTAGGGGCTGTGTGGGATGAGTGGGGGCTGTGCTTGATAAGCAGGGTGAGCGGAGGCTGTGCAGAGTGAGTGGGGGCTATGTTGACTGCACAGGGTGAATGGAGAATGTGTGGGGTAAATGAGGTCTGTACAGAGTGAGCAGGGTGAGTGGGAGCTGTGCTGGATGAGCAGGGTAAGCGGAAGCTGTGCAGAGTGAGTGGGGGCTGTGCAGGGTGAGCGGCGGTTGTGCAGGGTGAGCAGGGTGAGTGGGTGCTGTGCAGGGTGAGTAGGGGCTGTGGAAGGTAAGGTCTGTGATGAGTGAGCAGGAAGGGTGGGAGCTGTGTGGGTTGAGCAGGGTGAATGGGGACTGTGTGGGGTTAGTGGGGGTTATGTGTGGTGAGTTGGGACTGTGCAGGCTGAGCAGGGTGAGTGGGGGCTGTTCAGGGTGCGTGAGGGCTGTGCAGGGTAAGCAGGATGAGTGGGAGCTGTGCAGGGTGAGTGGGGAATGTGTGGGTTGAGCGGGGATAGTGGGAACTGTGTGGGTTGAGTGTGGGCTGTGTGGGGTGAGGAGTGTGAGCAGGGGCTGTGCAGAGTCAGTGGGGGCTTGCAGGGTGAGCAGGGGCTGTGTGGGTTGATCGGGGTGAGTGGGGACTGTGTGGGGTGATTGGGGGATGTGCAGGGTGAGTGGGGGCTGTGTGGACTGAACAGGGTGAGTGGGGGCTGCATGGGATGAGTGGGGGCTGTTTGGAGTGAGCCGGTGCTGCGCAGGGAAAGCAGGGTGAGTGGGAGCTGTGTGGGGTGAGTGAGGGCTGTGCAGGATGAACAAGGTGAGTGATGGCTGTGCAGAGTGAGTGGGGGCTGCGCAGGCTGAGCAGGGTGAGTGGGTGCTGTGCAGGGCGACTGGGGGCTGTGTTGGGTGAGCAAGGTGAGTGGAGCCTGTGGGGTGAGTGGTGGTTGTGCAGAATGAGCAAAATGATTGGGGGCTGTGCAGAGTGAATGGTGGGCTGTGCAGAATGAGCAGGGTGAGTGGGGGCAGTAAAGGGTAAGTGGAGGCTGTTCAGGTTGACCAGAGGGGGTGGGGCTGTGTGGAGTGAGTGAGGGTTGTACAGGGTGAGTGGAGGCTGTGCTGACTGAGCAAAGTGGGGGTTGTGCAGGGTAAGTGAGGGCTCTGCAAGGTGAATGGGTGCTGTGCGGTTTGAGCAGCGGGCAGATAGGTTGGCTGGAGGGAGTGTGTAGTCGGTGAGCAGCATTGCGGGAGGGGGCATGAACCAGAGGGTAGGAGGGGGCAGGTGAGTAGTGTGGCGCCCTGCTCACACAGGTAACCACAGACTCACCTACAGCATGGATGGGTTTCCACAGTGGGTACACAAGCTCAAGCAACACCTTCCACCCCAACCCAGTAGAGGGAGCTCAACTTGGTGCTGTTAAGCAAAATCCTCTATAAATACTGGTGCTGGGGGTGGAGTTAGACAGAGTGTGCAGTCGCTAGGAGAACTGTGAAGACGCCCTGGTGGTCGGAGCCACGCTAGGCCCAAGCCAAAAACAACTGAACAGCCATCAGTCTAGCAATTGCAGGGACCCAAGAGTGATGTTGAGGGTGAGACGTAGGAACAATGGAGAAGTAGCAGCCTGGGGACCAAGGAGCCGTCTTGGTTCACTCCAGAAAGCACCCCAGATATCGGAGTCCAAGTCTGAAGGAGAGCACCCAGCCCAGCAGAGAATACCGGTTTTCTGTGGAGATTTCAGACTCCCAGGCATCTGTGCAGCCACCAACAAGGGAGCCAGGCACCACAAGAGAGTAAATAGCGGCAGTCCAATGAGGGTTACCCAACACAGCACAAGTGATAGGAGAGCAGAGGAGGCCAGCCAAGTTCCATACAGGGCAGGGACTTCACACAAGGAAAAAGAGATGAGGAGGCCTTATACCACTCACTGTGAAGATCCAGAAGTGCTACCTAAACACCCGGCAGTGTACTGGACTTTTACCTGCAATTCCATCAGTAAAAGGTAAAGAAACAATCTCCCGTGTGTGTCCATTCCTCTACCCCTGACCCTGCCATCTATAGAGACTATTCCAACTGCCTGCCAGCAAGGCCAATTCCCTGCTTTCATCCCTAACCATCTACTACCAGATCCCCGGGGACCCAGCTCCGCCATTGGGGAGCTTCAACACCTAGTTGACCGTACATCATCCCTGGAGGCTCAAATCAGTGCGGGTGCAATCACCAGAAGCCACAGGTGGCGTCACGACAAACTTTCAAACTCTTTATTACCATTCCCCAACTCCTTAAAGGGATCCTGTCACCCCAAAACACCTCTAAACCTATTAAAAGCTGTCCCTAGAGCATAGTAACACTTACCTACACTCCTTTTAGCTCCTAAAAGCACCAAGTGAAATTGAAGAAAAATGTTATTACAGTACCTCATTATGGATGATAATGAGTGACTATGGTATTCATAGTCACTCTGGCAGGCTGTCCCCCTTCATGATATCACGCCTCCATAGGCGTGATCTTCTAATCAGATTAAAATGCGCGCCTCCCCGCTCTGTGCTGTCTCGGCCTGGGCTGCAGTGTGCGGCTGGGTGACGCGAAGGCTGGGGG
>JARQOC010000002.1:202764125-202795519 GCA_033576535.1 Allobates femoralis | reverse complement strand
ATTCAGGCAAGGGGTCCACCATGGCTCTGTGGGGCTGCTACCTCGATATATAGGTTTAAAAAAACTTACAGTAATTTTCCATGGAGGCGGCCCTTGTGCCTCAGCCTGCGCCTCTGTACCACCTATGTCCTCGTGCCAGTCATGAAATCCTCGCTTTGCACATCCCTGTGCTGGTGACGCAAGGAGCAGAGCGAGGTATTGCTTATCACCGCCGCAGATGGCTTTCCCGTCTCCTGCTCTGACGTCAGAGCCTTTCCCCGCCCCCCTCCATTTTATGCTACGGACGCAATACCTCGCTCTGCTCCACAGGGCCATGGGGGCCCCTTGCCTGAATGCAGCAGACATGCTGCATTCAGTGCTGGGCTTAGATTCACATCCATGGAGGTGGGGTGGTGACAGGTCCTCTTTAAATATGACTCTAATAACACCAAAACTTCATTCAATATTATATTATTATTATTCACCAATGTTATGCAACATATATTTGTATTTTAAATTAATTATTTGTTTGAATATCACATTACTTTCTGTGGGCGACAAAACATTTGTCTTGCCAAAATCTGACCATTCTGTGTTCATTAAATGATCAATATTTCAGCATTGATGCCAATTTATTTTCTTATCCTAAACCAAATTTGGGAGGGTTTCAGCTTTCAAAAGAGTAATTTATACACCAATGGATGAATTTAATGTCAGGTTATAAGCTTTTATTTACATAACATGGATAAGGGACATAACTTCTGTCATGGAGTGTACTAACTTTCAGATAAGACCCTATTTGCACTTAATCATTCTTTCTAAGTAATTTTTCTTGGACAATTTCTGCTGAACGTGGCAATACCCCAAATGTGGCTGTATAGTACTGCTTTGCCAGACGGCAAGATTCAGGGGAGAAGGACCACCATGTGATCCTTGGAGTACCTATTTTAGTATAATAGTTTGCATATACAGAGTCCCTAAGTTCCAGAGGAACAAAATCCCCTCTCAAGTGACACCATTTTGAAAATTACATCCCTCTAGGAATTTATCTACAGGTGCTGGAAGCTCCTGCAATTGCTGACCAATGACATCATAGCTGTTCTCAATGGAAGAAAAGTCTGGTAACGTTGCAAGAGATGGTAGCATCTTTAGGCCATTCAAGCTGCTCAGAGCAACCACAGTATGATGCATCCTGCTGTTGTCATGTTGAAACAAAACATCTTCTTAGGGCCCTTTCACATCAGCGTTTTTCGTAATTCGCGGCTGACCGCGGTTTTTTTCGCTGCCGCACCTGCCGCAAGTGCAAAACCGCACTTGCCGCATCTGCCGCAAGTCCCCCTATACTTTGTATGGGAAAAACCGCAACCGCGCCGCAAGTGGAACGGTTATGCGGCAAACGCGGCAGATGCGGTTTTTTCACCGCATCTGCCGCGAATTACGAAAAACGCTGATGTGAAAGGGCCCTTAGTCACTTTCACATTCACTAATGAGAGACTCTTCATGAAGTTGTCCACTTAGCCTTCAGATCAATCTCTGGGTGTCAAAGATTTCAGAACAAAAGCGGAATTGTCCACTAAAGAGGACAGCCCTCCATTCCAGCCTCTATTGCCACTTTGCTCTGCGCTATGATGACCTTTAAGAGCAGTTGCATGAAGTGAAGGATCACCTGTAGCTGGACATCTTGAGGAGTGTATACAGTGTTCTTCAATATAATTGTATTGCGGTTTATAGTGAAAGTCATGGTCTCCTATGAAATTGATTTACAGGCTAAGCTTTAGTAGCACCGTAGCAACAACATGCCAAGCACAAGGGTCTTCAGCAGAACCCCAGCTATCATGTCATGCTATCGGCACCCCGCCATTGTGACATGGACCGACGGTAATTTAGACCATCATTCAGTACGCCCCATTTAAATATGAATACAAATCTTTCCCGGTTTCTTTTACAGTTTTGTACATTGCATTCGACAATTAGGCCTCTGCTGTATCTGTCTATGACAAAAACAGAACAATTTGATTGCCTCTGTCCCTAGAGTTCCCAGGCTCAGAATAAGGCACATTCTGTAACCTATACCATATGGCTATCTATTGTGTCACATTAAACTAACTATTATAAATGTCTGAAGGGAGACAGGGCTAAGGTTACACTTCCATTTAGCTGATTAATGTTCACTGTAGAATATAATCGTAATTGATGATTTTGGTGAACTCATCATACAGCTGTATCATTTTATGTTTACAGTGGACATCCTATGAATTCTGCTGTCAGTCATGTAATCGTGTTGCAAATTGTTGACTGTCATGTTCCAAAAAACGTAAAGTTTTATAAATCATCGAAGGTTATTTCTTTTCTGATCTGTATATACGGTACATGATAATCTGTACAAAGCACTTGAGGAAATATGTCAAATATCTTTCATTGAGAATCTGTTAGATTTGTCTGTCCCACATCCCAAGTCACAGACGTGGATCAATAGATGTATAAACCATACTTTCAGTGGTATTTTCATAGACAGCTTCTTCTTTTTTGTCTTTCAACTATTAGTATACATAGGCATAATATATAAATAGACAATAGAGCAAAATGTAGAAAAAAAATGTGTTTGAAATGAAAGGTTTAGCCCCAAATAGTAAGATATCCCTTATTTACTGGATTGATAATAAAGTACTCATTAAAGGGTACTGACTAGTGCCAGAGATCCCCAAAACAGCTATTTAACCTGGAAACTGAGCTCTGTATATCCATGTTCTGCATGAAAAGAGGTGTGCATGCTCAACCCCTACTCCATTCACTTTCTATAGGAATGCTAGAAATAGGTAAATGATGTGCTTTAGCAGTCATATGTGCATGTACAGTATAATATGCGACTATTTAGGCCAGATAGTGGCCTCAATCAACAGGTGACTAATGGACAGGACACCATCACTTTTAGTCCTGGTGGAGACAACCAGAGAAGCATCAAAGAATCACTTTACTGGCAAAGTGGGAAGTAATTGTAATAGCCCTGGTAATGGGGGCTATCCTGTTCCCTGCTCTCCACCTCCACACAGCACCTACAGCCGTTAGAAGGACTACAGACAACAGGTCTTGGGGATAAAAGCTGCTTTACTTCAGCAGAACTTAGAGATTAGGGATGAGCGAGTACTGCCATATTCGGACTCCCTATACTTGCAACGAGTAGGTCCCGGTACTCGGTACTCGTTGCGAGTGTAGCTAGTCCGATTACTTTCACAGTGTAACTTTTATTCACTTGTAGGGTACTTTCGCAGTGTATCTATAGATACACTGCGAAAGTAATTGGACTACTCGCTACTCCCGAGTACTCTCTTTCTACCTTGGACCATGGAATAAGACCATCAACATCTGGCCTAAGTATCACCCCCATTTCTCATCCATATCTTCCATGAAACTTTTCTCTCTCTATCTCTCTCTCTCTGCCATGACTATTGATATATAGATGCATTTGTATTTTTCTCTAATTAGAGGACATTGAAGATAGGTTTTATTGTTATCTTTATTATAATTGTTATTTGAATTGTCTTATTTTCCTGTTATTAAACATCCTTATTATTTTTCCAAACTTGAGTTATTAATCATATAGGAAATATTCAGGACAGGAGACAGTGCGGGAAATCACATCCAACATTTGGCTACTTGGAGATACTTGGAGAGTAGCGAGTACCCGAATACCGCTACTATTCGGCGAGTTCCGAATAGTAGCGAGTATACTCGCTCATCCCTAGGAGAGATATAAGTTGGAGTAAATAATAAACAGTCTCTTGTGGACTGTCCATGGCAAATACATGTGAGGGGATGGGATTGGGATCTGGAGCGTTAAGAGCACAGGTCAGAGTCTTTTGATAGTAGAGGAAGATAGATGCAGTAATGAAATGTTACAGACCTGTACTCCAGGATTGGTTCACCACAGTTAGTTGCTGTACAGGTAAAAAATACTTTTAGGTAAATATAGGAAGTTGCGATTGATGCATCCAGAAAGACTTTAGCATAATGTCTGTACAGACTAGAGAGGGATCCGAGGCTCTTTGGCCTGCAGGAAACCTTGTAGTAGAAACAGTCTCCACATCTGTACTCTTCTCTCTGGAGGCCTGGCAAGGACTGAGGGGATTTTCAGACAGGTGAAAACAAGCCTGGATGCAACCCCTCCTATTGACCATGTGACTGGGAACTGGCCTACAGGACACCGAATTCACATCTCAGCTCTGTACAAAATGAAATAATTACAATTAACATTACAAGTATATATGATACCGCCAATGAGATTTACTGTACTAAAACCCATTGTAATGAGAAATCCCTGATAATTGGATATTTTTCTTAAAGCTCACTAATACTCATGGGAAGGGATTCAAGAAGTGAGCTGTAGTGTACAGAAACTACTCACGGTCCAGGGATACTTAAAGGGACAGACATTATCTGGACCGGGTCACTACATATTTAATTTCTTTTTTAACCCCTTACTGACATATGACGTGCTAGCAAATCATGTGCTGGCTCTCTGACTTTGTCGGTCAGATGCCATGATAGCTAGGCGATTCCTGAATATCATTACAATTTCTCCTGTGAAAGCCAGCATTTAGTTGGCACTCATAAGGCCCCGTTGCACGGCACGACTTGGAACGATGTCGGCAACGATCTCGTGGACGTGCAGTCATTTCAGACATCATTTTGACATCGTTGGTGAGATGTCACATATCTAGATATCGTGGACGACTCACCAACAATGTTTTGAGCAGGGATCATTCGCACAACCCAGTGAACTATCCCTGCTCATTGCTGTGAATGGGCGAAGTCGTAAACGACATCATTATCGGGGTGTTAAACACAGCGATATACGAGGTTGGCAGATCATTGATCTTGTGGTTTGAAAACATTTTCTCAAACCTGCAATCAGCGATCCAACGATTTATCGTTACAACTTGGCAGAGTCAAACGCAACGAGGTCGTAACGAGATCACTGGAATAACTTCAAACCCGTGACATATTAGCGATGTCATTAATGATGTCGTGCCATGTAACAGGGCCTATAGAAGACCATGATGTTTTCTATACATAGCAGTGCTGATGGCATGATTGCAGGTAGAAATACAGTGAAAACGTTTAAAAAAGTTTAGTAAATATGAAACATTTTAAAATTACCCCTTTTACCTCATTAAAAAAATACACATATGTAGCATCACTCTGTTCGTAATAGTCCGAATTATCAAAATATAAATACATTAATCCATTTAGTAAATAGTGTAACATAAAATAAAACATTATGGAAGCTGATTTTTCCAATCAAGTTAGAAAAGCTTGGTGTTTGCTTTTTTAGTCCTCTAACAACTTCACCCCTCATGGTGTCCTAGAGATGCTGTGAGTAACAGCTCGTTCGCCCTATGTGAGCTGGGGCATGCTGGGCTGTCAGTATAGTGACAGACCATTCATTAAATCTGATTAACAGGCGTGCTGGACTTTCAATATGGTGAGACACAGCCAAGTTATCCAATTTGAGTCAGGTGTGTGCTGGGTATGTCACTATTATTATTGACAGCCCAGCTGCCCTATTTGGCTGGGCTTGTGTGCTTTCCTCTAGGTGTCAAATGTACTTGGCAATTGGCTGCTATTTAGGTTGCTGACGATGATCAGATCACTGCCAGTTGTAGCTTTTCTCAGTGGTATGTTAGTCCAGCACTCTGAAATTCTGATCTTGTTGCCTATCCTCTGATTGACATTTGACAACTGTTACAGTACAAGAGCTTTGCTTACGCTCCCATGCCACTATGCCAATGGCTACGTTGGGCGTGCATCCCTGGTGGTATAAGTGTGTGGACCCACTATATCACAGGGGGCACCTGAACCTACCCAGACTAGAGAAGGGCAGTGACCAGGTTCTCTGGAAGCTGAGCAAGTGGGCGAGGTGGTAACATGCAGGACTAGATGACACCGCACAACTTCAGGTATAAAGAAACATAACGTTTACTAACATAGTCACAATACAGTACATGGTAACAAAACATTACGCCAAGCCCCCAATTCCGCACATCAAGCATGGGAGTAGGCTAGACGCAGGTGGAACACAGAGAGCACAGGTCAAAGAACACTGACAGGGCAACTTAGAACATTGACTGGTCAGATCCAGGAACCTCAGGCAGAGCCATCACCGAAATACAAGGCTGGAGACTCACCAGGAACACAGAGGAGGAGCCCGTCCAAGATCATGAGCTAGACCGACTCTGGATTACAAGCTGGCTGACCAGGACCTCGGACTGGACATCTGGACACAGGAAGGAAATCTAGGACACAGACAGGAAATCTGGACACTGGACATCATTCATCAGGCTCCAGGGAATGTCAGGACACAGGCAGGACATCTGGAGACCAGACATCGGTCATCAGACTCTGGACAGTGGTCATCAGGCACCAGACACCAGGCAGTGGTCATCAGGCTCTGGGCATCAGACACAGGCTACAGGCACCAGGCAGTGGTCATCAGGCCCTGGACATCAATCATAGGACACTGGATGGAAAGGACCCAAGAAAAATGGTGCAAGCACTGCAGGAGCAGATCAGAGCTGCATGACATGGATATTAAGGAGCCGACCTGAGCTAAATAGTGTGAGCACAGCATAACAGTTCAAACACAGCAAGCATTGACCGGAGCTGAGGGACACATGCACCGCAGAAGTGGGCCCGGAGCTGGACAGTGCAAGCACAGTATAGTACATGCTCAGCAGGAACAATGGACTTCAATTTTAAAAAATGAACAGAGGTTTATTCACAAGACACAGGAAACTCAAAGTCATTAGGTACATGGTTGAAGACACAGAAGGACTTTAGGAATATCACACAACAGGATTCCACATTCAATTTAAGGACTCTGGTAGCAGGGAAAACAAATTGACAGGACGGGTCCAGGGACAAAGAAAAGCAGACATCAGCTATCACAGAACTGTTTGCAGGCAGGACTGGAGCTGGAAACAAAGGAAGACCAGGAGAAGCATGATGGACCAAACACACATGGTAAGGTTCTGCTAACTAATAGGAAGTTCTGGCAATGCCTTACAGGGAAGGGGAACTTTATATAGGAGCTGCCCCTCAGCAATAGACGAAATAATAACAATTCAAGGCACACACCCCTCCTAATAAAAGCAGGGAAGGTGTGGCCATGCACAACATAGGCACAGACAGGAATCCAGCATAGTCAGCAAAAGAACTTAGGCCTAGGGCACACATGGAAAGTCATGAACCTGTAACAAAATACTTCGCAACCCGGAGATAGCTTCCTCAACGGCAGCCAGGGACCGCACACATGGATAGTCATGCAGCTCTGCAAAGACTCTACAACACATATACGGCTACACAGTGGAGCAGGGAACTGATCAGCATCCTTAAAGGTAACAGACAATAGTATCCCAGCTGGTTAGGGGGGTAAGGAGCATTGGGGTAATAGCACTGACATGCTCAGTAATGCCGGGGAAACAGAGTACAAACAGACCGGCGTTATTACAACTCACTTAGAATATCCCTTTCTGCCTTGATGCACTTGACCTTAGCTACCTGGCCCCTGACTATCTGTTCATCTTTTTCCTTTTGTCTATGACATACTCTCCTGGCTTTAGACCTTGGACTCCTTGATTTCTCCGTCTCAGAGATTATCCATGAGAGGTGACTCAGCGTAACACATAGTGTATTCGTCACTATTCGCAATTCGCAAGAATAGTACGGTATTCACGTTATTCTGCGAGCTTTTGTGTACTCGCCTCGCTATATTTGGATGTCCCACCCTGCTGTTTTGATGCCTCCTTTGCAGCCACTAATCATGCTGGGTTTCTTCACCAATCACAGTAATGCCACAGACATCTTGGTTGTGGCATTACTGTGATTGGCTGGCTGCCCAGCATCATAGATGACTCATAGGGTCTATTTAAGCTCTGCCGCCACCATTTTGCCCGCACTGCATCCGGAGCCAGTGTTAGGGAAGCATAGGGACAGATCGGTCAGCTGCTAGGGAGAGTGTTAAGCCTCTTCAAAACACAGAAACCCTTGTCAGAACTATCTCTAGTGTACCTCAGTGTAGATAAGCAAGGGAGTGATATTGGAGCAGGGACAGTTAAAAGGATTCGTTCAGCAGCTGCATAATACCACCAAAACAATAGTTCTTTTGAGAGCTGAAGAGACACAGTACAGAGTTAGACTACAGCGAGGGCATGTGACTCCAGCAGGATCAGTGTCCTTAGGGTCAATGTACAGCAGTAGTACTCCAAAACTTCCTACTGCCCGCTAAAGACCTGGCAGCAGTCCATTTAATCCGCTGGTGCTTCTGTCCACATTCTAAAAAGGCGGTTTGCTCAACGCAAAGCAGCAGTACTCCAAACATTTGCTACTACCTGCTACCAAGCACACCCCAGATCATGTTACACGCTGTTTTTGGGGTGACAGGCTGGCTTCTGCTGTCCGTAATACTCCTCTTAAAAAGGCGGTTTTGCCCTCCACAAAGCAGTATAGTTTAAACATTTGTTACTCCCTGATAGGAACTGCGCAGCAGTCCATTTAATCCAATGGTACTTCTGTTCACATTCTAAAAAGGTTTGACAAACTCAAAGCAGCAGTGCTCCAAACATTTGCTATTGCCTGCTACCAAGCACACACCACGCCATGTTACCCTCTGTTTTTGGGGTAACAAGCTGGCTTTTGCTGTCCACAATACTTCTCGTAAAAAGGCGGTTATTACCCTCCACAGAGTAGTAATCCAAACATGTGCTACTGCCTGCTACAAACCTTGCAGCAGTTCATTTAAACCGCTAATGTTTCTATCCACTTAACAAAAAGGCAGTTTGCTCAACTTAAAGCAGAGGTACTCGAAAACTTCCTACTGCCTGCATCTAACCTCATAGAAGTCCGTTTAATCTGCTCGTGCTTCAATCCACATTCTAAAATGTCGGTTTGCCCAACGCAATGCAGCAGTACTCCAAAACTTCCTACTGCATGTCACTAACTATGCAGCAGTCCATTTAATCCACTGGTGCTTCTGTCCACATTCTAAAAAAGTGGTTTGCCCAAATTAAAGCAGCAGTACTCCAAAACATCCTACTTCCTGCTACTAACCTCGCAGCAGGCCATTTAATCCGATGATCCTTCTGTCCACATTACATAAAGGCAGTTTGCACAACTCAAAACAACAGTACTCCAAACATTTGCTACTACCTGCTACCAAGCACACACCAGTCCATGTTACCTGCTGTTTATGGGGTGACAGGCTGGATTCTTCTGTCCACAGTACTCCTCATAAAAAGGCAGTTATTGCCCTCCACAAAGCAGTAGTCCAAACATTTGCTACTGCCTGCTACCAAGCTTACACCAGGCCATGTTACCTGCTTTTTTGGGGTGACATTTAGGTAGGATTGTGCCACCAAAAGTTCACAAATTAATACAGTCCTATAGTGCTTGTAAAATCCAAAGCAGTACTACTACCATGTAATTCTCTTTGGCAGAAGCCACGCACTATTCAATGTTCCCCCTGTCAATTTTGGGGGTCAAATTTTTCTAGACACCACAAGTATATATGATATACGTCCACTGTCCAATGCTAAATGTTTGTTGTGTATGTAAAACTGCAGGTTATGTGCAGGTGGCATCAGGGCCTGCTTCCTGGACAACAAATTGGGAAGCAGGTAACACAGGGGAATTGCCAGTGGTTTCGCAGTAATATACACTTTTGTTTGTGCGCGTTCCAGCAACTGAGTGGGGTGCTGCGTATGTTAGTAGTATTTTGAGAATGCTAACAGAGCTATTTTGTTGAACTACACTTTTTTTTATGGGTGACTTGATGCCACTTTGGTGCAATGTGGCCATGCTTTTTTCAAATGGGGAGACATTTCTTGTGGTGTGTGCTCTGTGTTTTGCGATTTTAGCTAGGCTCCCTGAGCTCCATGCCTACACCTGTTACTCATCTCCGTATTCATGATTAACGTTGAAGCTCTGGTTTTACCAGTATTATGACAACATTGATTTTAATGTGGTTGAGTATTTCATTGACTTTTTTGCCGATATAGTGGGTGAACATATGCCTGCTCAGCAAAACAAAGACAAACTTTACAAGGTTTGGTCATCTGTAGTTCACATCATTTTTAAAAGTTAATTGCTTTGGTGAATTTAACTTGTGTTGCAGTCATTTGGAGGGATTCTATTACAAAATAGGTGTAAATCTAGTCCCTTTTCAATTCAATCAGAGTAACGGTACGGACACGCTGGCGTGAAGCTCGGACGACTGCAATGCGAGTAAAAATCGCATTGCAGTTGGACCAATGTTATTCAATGTCCGAGAGCACATTTCCGAGTGTCAGATGTTTTTTTCTCATCCACTTCACGGACAACAAAGCAGTTGCAACATGCTGTGACAGTATGTGATTCACAGCCGAGACTCGCCAATGCAAGTCTATGGGTCTGACAAAAATCACGGACCGCACACAGACCACACACGGACCATCCAGTCAGATGGGATTTTTCACTGATACATTATTCTTTAGCTCAGACAACTGTAAAAAATGTTCCTGTAAATGATTACACAGTAAATAGCTGCTGAGAAAAAAAACGGATTGCACATGGACAGCTCACGGAAGCCACACTGACCAAAAATCGGATGACACTCGTCCGACTCTCGAATACGTCAATAAGACTGTTTTTCACTCGCCAGGGTGTTTCCACCCTAAGTCTGCCTGAATTTTCCGTGGAGAGTTATGTGCACCAATGAGTGATTGATTGCCTGCCTCACTGTAACAGAAAACACGCTCTGAAATGACACTAGCAGCAGGGCAGGCCAGCACCTCCAAGGCGTATAAGGATAGGTCAGGCCAAGTGTTCAGCTTGGATGCACAATAATTAAAGGGAAGTGAATCATCATGAATGATGCAGGTATGGTCATTTAAATATCCCTTTAGCATCTTGTTCAACTTCTATCTCCTTGGCATTGTTGCAGGCACAGATAGCCCTTGCTGATATGCTGGTTTATTGAAAATGCCCAGTTTATGCACATTTTTCCCACACTTCTGTTGTAGCAGGTGTGCGGTTCTATCCCCAATAATCCTTGCTGTTGAAAAGAGCTGGTACCTCTGTCGCCAGTGTTGTCAGAAGGGGATGTTTTCATCAAGTGATGTACAAAGCCACCTCTTGAAGGATTCCATTGTGCAACCCTTTTGTAACTTAAAAAGGAGAAAAGAAATTTTCTCCTTGTAGCGTTGGTCGAGAAAGGTGGCTAACTAGTATAGGTTGTTGTTGAAAATGTGCATCATTCGAGGGTATTAAAAAAAGACACTTACACAGGAACTGTGCCATGTGGGCCAACCTTCAAACAGGCAAAGGTTCAGTGTCACCATCATGAGGAACAATACCCATCCTCTCCTCATGGTGCCTCATCTTCCCCTCCTCCATCCAGCCCATCCAAGCTGACGTTGCGAGTCCCCTGTGTAGCAGTGGGAGTCCACTTGATGGGGGCCCTCCCAACTGTATAAAGGAGGGCCCTCACAAGTGTATACAGGAGGGCCCTCCAAAATGTATAGGAGGCCAGCCCAAACGAATAGAGGAGGGTCCTTCCCAAAGTGTAGAGCAGGGGCCGCCCAAATGTCTAAGTAAGAGTGGTCCCTTCAAAACGTACATTAGAAGACTATCTCTGGGCCTTCAGCAATCTCAATTTCCTGCCTACTGCAGAAAATTTGAACATTTGAATGTAGGGCTGCAAAATGTCATGGTGGTAGAGGAGGAGGAAGACAAGGAGGGTGAAGCCGAAGGCTACAAAGGGCACATTGTAAAGTGCTATGGAATATGTATTCCACTATCACAGTGTCAATGAGGGAGGGACCACCCAAATTTCTAAGTTAGAGCAGTCACTCCAAAATGTACATTAAAGGACCATTGTGTGCAGTCACTTTAGAACTGTAAACAGCTAGGAGAGCTGACCTGGTACTGTTGCCACGTTAGGCCCATACCAGCACACCCGGAAAGTAGTAGACCTTCAGAACAGGGGTCATGGCAACAGGAGACAGATACCGAATAGGGGCAGAGGAGTCATCCAGACTCACCCTAACGAAGTCCGGTCACTGGGTCCGAGCTACAGAAGCCACAGTGCAGGCTGTAGAGAAACCAGCAGCCAACAAGGGAGTCTAGCTTCCTGGACTCCCGAAGCACCACTGAATGAGAGCCCGGAGTCGAGAATTCGATAATATTCCTTTAAAGTGCCCTCAGTGCAGCAAACCCGGGTGTAACAAGTCACACCAGAAAGTGCAAGTCCGGTTTAGTTGGGATTCATACCTACTAAACCTCATCATAAGCTACGTACACTAGGAAGCCTATACCACTGCTTGCTGTGGAACATCCAGAAGTGTCTACCTCATCTCCCGGTCGAGTGTACCTGTTAACACCAGTAAAGGTACCGAAAAGACTTTATGTGTCTGTATATTTTTTCTGGACTAGTACCAAAATTAACTGAGCTGCCGTATTCCACTCAGTGCAGCTCCTGGCCCCGGGGATTATTGCTCATCCTGTGGGAGCATCCAATCTAGCTGCTGCCCATCCCCCGGAGGCCTAAGCAGCACCGGTGCCATCACCGGACACCCACAGGTGGCGTCACGAAACAAGACTTTATTCCCCATTATCCACAACCCGTCCATTTGACCACCGGGCCCCCACCGCCTCAGGCACGGAACTGTGACAGTGAAGTATCGCCTGAGACCTGAGAACCCGGCAACGGTGAGTCAAATCTGGCGTCTACGAACAGGATGCGAAAAGACCCGTTTCCCAACGGGTATTGTGTGCTATTTAATGACTGTGATTGGTGAACTGTAAATTCGAACCGCCATTGCTGCGCGCAGAGCGGGAAAAGAAAGGGCGTTGCTGTGTAAAGGGTGCAAAGATAGGCCCCGCCCCACACTCTGACGAGTTCCGCTGAACGCAACAGGAACCGGAAACTCCCGTGGTACCTCACTCCCCACCGCCGAGCCTACAACTTCCGCTGAATTCGAAAGAGACTGGCCGCGATTAACTAAGGGGGAGCGAGGATGAGTAACCCGGATCCCAGCAACACGGTATCCCCTCAAGTAAACCCACCGGTTGTTCCACCGGGACCACAGAACATACAACCCCCGGTCGTTCAACCACCCGGCGGCGCCGTGCTGCCACCGCTGCCCGCACCGACGGCTCCGATAATGCCGATATCTCTGCTGTACGTCCCGAATGCAGCCTGGTTACCAGAGTACAGCGGCAAGCCCGGCACCCTAGATGTGTTCCAGAGGAAGATATGCCAAGTGCTGGATATGTATGCGATGACCGGTAAGCAGAGAGCTTCAGTAATAATGGGACAGTTAACAGATGCAGCAGAGCTGGAGACCCGAAACTGGTCTGTAGAAGCTCAGGAGTCTTTTGAGCAGAAATTTGCAAAACTAAACAAGGTTTTTGAAAACCACACCGAAGCGGAATTGAGACTGTTGTTTTACCATTGCAAACAAGGGGCACAGGAGAGTGTCCTGGACTATGCACTACGTCTGCAAGAGGCGCTGAGACTGTTAAAACAAGCCGATCCCGGTGGTGTCAGAGATGAAAATAAAACACTAATTGAACAGTTTGTTGTGGGACTTAGACTATCTGATGATAAGAAACAGGCACGCTGGTGGACTCTGCAGAACCCTGATGCAGAGTTCGCTACGTTAAGAGACTTATCAGTACGCGAACTAAAACCCCTTCCGTGCCGGTAGCACTTCCTTCATCCCACGCAGTACAATTAAACAGACAAACTGTGACACCTGACCGGTTTGACCAATTGTGCGCCGAGGTGCAGCAGCTGACCAAAGAGGTGGCGAGGCTCCGAGGTTAAAGAGGACCCAAGACAGAAGCAAGGCCGCAAGGCCATCGGACAAGATCCAGCTCGCTGACAGCCCCGACGACGTCCCGTGAATGAAGAAGAGGACACCACCACCCCGAGGTAAACCAACAGATCGACACAGCGCCGACGGACATCGCATCTGTCACAAGGGCAACAAGGAAGGAAGTACCTACCGTTCCAGGCCTTTAAACGAGCAGCCCCTGGGCGAGAAGGGCCAACCCCAGGAGTAGACAGTCTCGGCCCAACCAACTGGGAGCGCAAGTACGTGGGAGACTGTCTGTACTTGTCCATCATCATTGACGGCACCGCTACCACCGCTTTGATAGACACTGGATCCCAGGTGACAACCATCCCGAGTATCCTTTACAAACAGTTCTGGTCAGATGTTAAACTAGAACACCCACACCCTGACTTGAATATTGAAGCAACCAATGGGATGCTAGTTACAATAGAGGGGCAATGGGAAGCTACAGTAAAGGTGGGGAGGGTACAGCTGAAGAACCAGGGTATCATAGTGGTTCAGGACAAACCATATGAGCGGGATCCACACGTGATGCTGGGTACCAATGTGATGATTAAATGCCTAGATGAAGTGTTGTTTTTGCTCCAACAGAGTGCTGATTCTGCTAAGCCAAGGGAGAGGAGAGCTCTGCAGAGAGAGATCTGAGCTCTGGTGTATCAACAGCAGGTAAAAATGTCAAATGGTGAAATTGACAGTGTACGGGTTACAGATCCAAACCCAATTGTAGTACGACCCAGAAGTGAAATGATGATCTGGTGTCGGGCAGCAATGGGCCTCAGAGGGCAGGACTACCAGGCAGTAGTGGAGCCCGTGATGTCTGATAGTAGTCCTACACTCCTGACAGCCAGAGGGGTGGTTGATGTACGAAGGGGAAGGGTCCCTGTACGCATACTGAATTATGGTGATGATGAAGTAAGACTGCCAAGGTATTCCACTGTTGCAAAATTGTACCATGTTGAAAACAATGCCATCCATGAAGTAAAATCCTTTTCACAAACAGTAACTGACGAACCCCCTCACTCCAAAGATCAGCTAGAACTGACAACACACCTTCTCATCAGAAAAATGGAGTTTACCGGGTAGTTGGAGAGTATGAACAGGTATTCAGCAAACACCCACTTGATTTTGGGAGGCTTAAAGGGGTACAACATCATATACCCACAGGTGACCATGCACCCATCAAAGAAAGGTACAGTCCTATACCGCCCACACACTACCAAAAAGCAAAAGAAATGCTTCAGGACATAAAGAATGCAGGGGTCATTAGGGATAGTTGTAGTCCCTGGGCAGCACCACTGATCCTGGTTAAAAAGAAAGACGGTAGTATGAGAATGTGCGTAGACTATAGGCAAATCAACAAAGTCACGCACAAGGATGCATACTCGTTGCCCTGCATAGAAGAGTCACTAGCTGCACTTAAGTCTGCCAATTACTTTTCCACATTAGATCTTACTAGTGGGTACTGGCAGGTCTCCGTTGCAGAGGAAGATTGTGAGAAGACAGCCTTCATGACGCTGATGAGACTATGCGAATTCAACAGTATGCCATTCGGGCTGTGCAATGCCCCAGGGACATTTCAGAGGCTGATGGAGTGTTGTCTAGGTCACAGAAACTTCGAGACTGTATTGCTATACCTGGACGATGTCATAGTCTACTCGCAGACATATGAAGATCACCTACAACACCTGAGCGAAGTGTTTGAGTCGTTGTCCAAGTATGGTATAAAGTTGAAGCCGTCCAAGTGTCACTTGCTGAAACCCAAAGTCCAGTACCTGGGACATGTGGTCAGTGCAGAAGGCGTAGCACCTGACCCGGACAAAGTTACAGTCATCAAAGATTGGCCAGCGCCAACCACCTTCAAAGAGGTACGCCAATTCTTGGGACTGGTCGGGTACTACCGGAGGTTTATTAAGGGCTACACAAAAATAGCAGCACCCATGCAAGATCTCCTGGTAGGTCAATCTAAAAACGGCAAGATCAGAGGACCTCCGTTCCGGTGGGGACCAGAACAGGAACAATCTTTCCAGAAATTGAAAGATGCGATAACGGGAGAAGAAATTCTGACGTATCCTGATTACAACCTACCGTTCCTACTATACACGGATGCCAACAATGAAGGCCTAGGAGCAGTCTTAGCTCAGCGACAACAAGGCAAGGAGAAGGTGATAGCCTACGCCAGCAGAAAGCTCCGTCCAACAGAGAGGAACCTGGAGAACTACAGCTCGTTCAAGTTGGAGTTCCTGGCCCTGGTCTGGGCAATTACAGAACGCTTCAAGCATTACCTGGCGTCCTCCTCGTTCACAGCTTTCACTGACAACAACCCTCTAACACATTTAGAGACTGCAAAGCTGGGAGCCCTGGAGCAACGTTGGATGGCAAGATTGTCGAACTATGACTTCACTGTTAAGTACCGGGCAGGTCACAAGAATGGCAACGCTGATGCCCTGTCCAGAATGCCTAACCTCCCAGATGAAGGAGAAGACATAGACGACTTGGAAGAGATACAACTACCAGCTTTCCATTGCACAGGTACAGCATGGTGTCATCAGGCGAGTCAAAAGTGTAAAGAGAGGACCATAAACCCTTTACCTTACCATGACTGGAAAGAGACTCAAGCCAATTATCCAGATGTCAGCTTGGTCAAAGAGCTGATAACTCAAGAGCACTCCAGTATGGATCCCGATGCCTCACTTGATGCCAAGTGCCTGTGGAAAGAAAAAGGAAAATTATTCGTCTACCAAGGGAAATTATGCAGACGGTACCTGAATCCCAGAACGCATGAACTTATCTGGCAGATAGTAGTTCCAAAAACAGAAGTCCAGATGATCCTATAAGCCTACCACGATGACGCAGGACACTTTGGATGGAAGAAACTGGAAATGCTACTAAAAGATTGTTTTTACTGGGTCGGCATGAGAGGTTCAATCAACAGATGGTGCAAGAACTGTGGACTGTGTCACCTTAGAAGAAGAGACCACTTACCGTATATACTCGTGTATAAGCCGACCCGTGTATAAGCCGACCCCCTACTTTTGCCCCCAAAACCTGGGAAAACCTATTGACTCGTGTATAAGCCGAGGTGGACTCCAGCACAGGTATACAGCCCCCAGCAGTGTGGTATATACAGGCAGCAGCCCCCAGCAGTGTGGTATATACAGGCAGCAGCCCCCAGCAGTGAGGTATATACAGGCAGCAGCCCCCAGCAGTGAGGTATATACAGGCAGCAGCCCCCAGCAGTGAGGTATATACAGGCAGCAGCCCCCAGCAGTGAGGTATATACAGGCAGCAGCCCCCAGCAGTGAGGTATATACAGGCAGCAGCCCCCAGCAGTGTAGTATATACAGGCAGCAGCCCCCAGCAGTGAGGTATATACAGGCAGCAGCCCCCAGCAGTGAGGTATATACAGGCAGCAGCCCCCAGCAGTGTGGTATATACAGGCAGCAGCCCCCAGCAGTGAGGTATATACAGGCAGCAGCCCCCAGCAGTGAGGTATATACAGGCAGCAGCCCCCAGCAGTGAGGTATATACAGGCAGCAGCCCCCAGCAGTGAGGTATATACAGGCAGCAGCCCCCAGCAGTGAGGTATATACAGGCAGCAGCCCCCAGCAGTGAGGTATATACAGGCAGCAGCCCCCAGCAGTGTGGTATATACAGGCAGCAGCCCCCAGCAGTGAGGTATATACAGGCAGCAGCCCCCAGCAGTGAGGTATATACAGGCAGCAGCCCCCAGCAGTGTGGTATATACAGGCAGCAGCCCCCAGCAGTGAGGTATATACAGGCAGCAGCCCCCAGCAGTGAGGTATATACAGGCAGCAGCCCCCAGCAGTGAGGTATATACAGGCAGCAGCCCCCAGCAGTGTGGTATATACAGGCAGCAGCCCCCAGCAGTGAGGTATATACAGGCAGCAGCCCCAGCAGTGAGGTATATACAGGCAGCAGCCCCCAGCAGTGTGGTATATACAGGCAGCAGCCCCCAGCAGTGAGGTATATAGTGGCAGCAGCCCCCAGCAGTGAGGTATATACAGGCAGCAGCCCCCAGCAGTGAGGTATATAGTGGCAGCAGCCCCCAGCAGTGAGGTATATACAGGCAGCAGCCCCCAGAAGTGAGGTATATAGTGGCAGCAGCCCCCAGCAGTGAGGTATATACAGGCAGCAGCCCCCAGCAGTGAGGTATATACAGGCAGCAGCCCCCAGCAGTGTGGTATATACAGGCAGCAGCCCCCAGCAGTGAGGTATATACAGGCAGCAGCCCCAGCAGTGAGGTATATACAGGCAGCAGCCCCCAGCAGTGAGGTATATAGTGGCAGCAGCCCCCAGCAGTGAGGTATATACAGGCAGCAGCCCCCAGCAGTGAGGTATATACAGGCAGCAGCCCCCAGCAGTGTGGTATATACAGGCAGCAGCCCCCAGCAGTGAGGTATATACAGGCAGCAGCCCCCAGCAGTGAGGTATATAGTGGCAGCAGCCCCCAGCAGTGAGGTATATACAGGCAGCAGCCCCCAGCAGTGAGGTATATACAGGCAGCAGCCCCCAGCAGTGTGGTATATACAGGCAGCAGCCCCCAGCAGTGAGGTATATACAGGCAGCAGCCCCCAGCAGTGAGGTATATACAGGCAGCAGCCCCCAGCAGTGTGGTATATACAGGCAGCAGCCCCCAGCAGTGAGGTATATAGTGGCAGCAGCCCCAGCAGTGAGGTATATACAGGCAGCAGCCCCCAGCAGTGAGGTATATAGTGGCAGCAGCCCCCAGCAGTGAGGTATATACAGGCAGCAGCCCCCAGCAGTGAGGTATATAGTGGCAGCAGCCCCCAGCAGTGAGGTATATACAGGCAGCAGCCCCCAGCAGTGAGGTATATACAGGCAGCAGCCCCCAGCAGTGAGGTACATACAGGCAGCAGCCCCCAGCAGTGAGGTATATACAGGCAGCAGCCCCCAGAGGTATATACAGGCACCAGCCCCCAGTGGCACTCGCCCCCCACACTGTGCAGAGCCCTTCCTCCCGATGCATTATCTTACCATCCAGCCGCGTCTTCATCACCGCCGGTCCTCCCGTCCATCCTCGCGCGCTGTATTCCCGGTCTCATGTGACCCGGCGGTCGCAGTCGGATGACGTCATCGCGCCGGGTCACATGACAGCCGAACACAGCGCGAGAGGATGGACGGGAGGACGGTGATGAAGACGCGGCTGGATGGTAACATAATGCATCGGATGGGGGGGCTCTGCACAGTGTGGGGGGGCTAGTGCCATTGGGGGCCTGCTGTATATGGGGGCCTGCTGTATATGGGGGCCTGTATACATATGGGGGCTGTATTGCACGGCTCCCCCTGCCGCTGTGATGGGCGGGGGGAGCCGTGCATATCTAATGAGCGGCCCCATGTGACGGGCCGCTCTGTCAGGAGCCTCCCCCGCCTCCTCCAGCCTCCCCAGCACCCGGACACCTAGGATTACCGTATTGACCCGTGTATAAGCCGAGGAGGTGACTTTTCAGCCCAATTTTTGGGCTGAAAAACTCGGCTTATACACGAGTATATACGGTAAGTCAGAAAGCGCCATTGCAGCCAATAATTACCAAAAGACCTCTTGAAATAGTTGCTCTAGACCATGTGAAGTTAACCCCAAGTCGAACAGGTTACACTTACGCACTCACAATGGTTGATCACTACTCAAGATTCCTTGTAGTAGTACCTGTGAAAGACTTAACCGCAGAAGTAGCAGCTAAAGCGTTTCAGAGTTACTCTTGTTGCCCGCATGGGTATCCAGATCAAGTCTTAACTGACCGAGGACCAGCATTTGAGTCAGACCTATTCCATGCATTCTTAAGATTATATGGGTGTAAAAAGATAAGGACCACACCGTATCATCCCCAGACAAATGGTTTGTGCGAGAAGATGAACAACATCGTAATTGATATGTTAAAAACTTTACCACTCGATGAGAAAAATCAATGGCCTGAAAAACTTCCTGACCTTGTGGATATCTACAACCACATACCAGTTAGTTCAACCAGCTACGCACCAGCTTATCTAATGCGAGCGAGACCAGGAAAACTTCCAATTGACTTAGAAATGGGAACAGTTGAACCAACCCCAGACTATCCAGATGAAGATTGAAATCATCAATGTCAAGAACAATACAGAAAAGTACACGAGAGTGTTGAAAGAAACTAGGGATGAGCGAGTCCTAAATTACTCGTAATCGCTAGACCCGCACGAGTCCGAGCCCAGGACTCGCTACTCGTTGCGAGTCTAGCGAGTCCAATGTTAATGAATAGGGAACCGAGTAATAGCAAATAATGCTATTTACAAATCGCTGATGTGTCTCTGAAAGTGTGCGAGTCCAAACTCGCAGGTTTTTCTCTTATTTGGAGCCGATGATTGTTTAGTACGCAGAACCAGGCACTGTTTTAGGGCCCTTTCACATCAGCGTTTTTCGTAATTCGCGGCAGATGCGGTGAAAAAACCGCATCTGCCGCGTTTGCCGCATAACCGTTCCACTTGCGGCACGGTTGCGGTTTTTCCCATAGGAAGTATAGGGGGACTTGCGGCAGATGCGGCAAGTGCGGTTTTGCACTTGCGGCAGGTGCGGCAGCGAAAAAAACCGCGGCTGACCGAGGTTTTTTTCGCTGCCGCACCTGCCGCAAGTGCAAAACCGCACTTGCCGCATCTGCCGCAAGTCCCCCTATACTTCCTATGGGAAAAACCGCAACCGTGCCGCAAGTGGAACGGTTATGCGGCAAACGCGGCAGATGCGTTTTTTTCACCGCATATGCCGCGAATTACGAAAAACGCTGATGTGAAAGGGCCCTTTCACATCAGCGTTTTTTTCAAATCGCGGCAGATGCGGTGAAAAAAACGCATCTGCCGCGATTACCGCATACCGGCTGCACTTGCGGCGCGGTTGCGGTTTTTGCCATGCAAACTATAGGCGGACTTGCGGCAGGTGCAGCAAGTGCGGTTTTGCACTTGTGGCAGGTGCGGCCGCGAAAAAACCGCGGTCAGCCGCGGTTTTTTTCGCGGCCGCACCTGCCGCAAGTGCAAAACCGCACTTGCCGCACCTGCCGCAAGTCCGCCTATACTTTGCATGGCAAAAACCGCAACCGCGCCGCAAGTGCAGCCGGTATGCGGTAATCGCGGCAGATGCGGTTTTTTCACCGCATCTGCCGCGATTTGAAAAAAAACGCTGATGTGAAAGGGCCCTTAGACTGCAATGCTGGCTGCGTGCAATGTTACAAGTACCGTGCGAGCTGCAGGCAGGACACCGTACAGCAACGCACTGGCACAGGAAAAAATTGTTTAGTACGCAGAACCAGGCACTATTAGGCTGCGGTGCTGGCTGCGTAAAATGTTACAAGTACCGTGCGAGCTGCAGGCAGGACACCGTACAGCAACGCACTGGCACAGGAAAAAATTGTTTAGTACGCAGAACCAGGCACTGTTAGGCTGCGGTGCTGGCTGCGTGCAAGTTTACAAGTACCGTGCGAGCTGCAGGCAGGACACCGTACAGCAACGCACTGGCACAGGAAATTTTTTGTGGAAAAATGGCACCAAAATTATTTGGTAGACTAGTGCCAAAAATAAGAAAAAGCTTAGGATTACAGCTCTGCGGAAAGCTGGGTGAACTAAGCTCTGAGGATGGTGCTGGATTCACTGTAAGGCTGCTCCTATCTCCCCTTCCTTACAGTCCTGTACAGCAATCCTCCGTCCTGGTAGTTCTGAAAAGAACTTTTGGGTTATGTGTGAGGAATCTTGACTCCTACACTCCGTCCTGTTAGTTCTGAAAAGAACTTTTGGGTTATATGTGACTCCTACACTGCCTAACTGTCCCTAGATCTGCTCCAAGTCTCCCTGCACTAGGTCAGCTCTTCTCAGGAATGTGCCCAAAATGGCGGGGGCAAGCCTTATATACTGCCTTGCCTGTCATAGATGACATAGGCATCACGATGGACAGCAGCCAATCATAGTCCTGACACAACCAAAGCTGCTATGGCATTACTGACTATGATTGGCTAAGATGCTTGTCCTTCTTCACAAGGTTTCTGACCTAACACGCAATGCTGACTAGTAACATAAAAGATTCTGGATTCGCGAGTCCCGAATACAGAATACAGGACTCGGAATCGCAGACTCGCTAGGATTCGGACTCGTAGACTCGCTCAGACTCGCTGCTGTTTGGGGAGATTCAAGCTATATAGCGATGTGATAGAGCGAGTCTAGCGAGTCTAGCGAGTGAGATAAAATAAACTCTGACAAAACTAAGATTGCCATTGACTTGCATTGGACTCGTTACTGAGCGAGTATTCGCTAAAAGACTCGCCGATTACCGAGTCCAGCGAGTCCCTTAAGAATCGCCGAGTAACGAGTCCTAGCGAGTAGACTCGCTCATCCCTAAAAGAAACCTAAATCAAAGCAGAAGTAAACAAGAGCATGATTTCAATAAACACACCTCAGCAGAACCCTTAACAACAGGTGAATTAGTACTTAAAAGAAAGAGAAATACCAATAAACTAGATGACAATTGGGAATCAGGACCTTACACAGTAAGGCCGTCAAGATATGACAACTCCAAAACATGTGTAATCAGCAAAGATAAAGGAAGAACAACTGCAACTGTATCCAGAGACCATTTAAAGAGATGTCCAGAACAGTTAAAACCTCACGAAACAAGTTATCCTTCAGTAACAGTTGAAGAACCAAAGGAAAACTTAGTCCATACAGAAATCGGAGATTTACCAGGCGACTGGCCTCAATGCATTGGAGCATTTATCATATCAGTTATCTCATTAACCAACCTATAGAAAACCAAGAACCAATTCAACCCGTTCAAGAAGAACCTGTTCAAATGCAAGAGATGCAGCCTGTTATACCGGAACCTGAGATTCCTATAATCGGTGAACCTGCTAGTCTCACAGTAAGACCAAGAATTAGCAGACAGCTACCTGCATTACCGCCTTTAACAGAGGATAGTCCAGTAGAAAGATTACATGCCTACTATGGAATTCCAGAATCACGTAGGTCAAATAGAGGAAGAAATAGTGCATGCACTTCACAAGTAGCAGATTTTGACACGCCAATACTGCGCAGATCCACACGTAGTACACAAGGACAAGCCCCCTCTACATATGGAGATTGGGTTTAAAATGTAAAAGCATAATAATACCTGTTAGCACAATGTAAATAGTGACCTTAGTCCGGAAATGTAAAAAGTAGTGTACAGAAGTGTGGAGGAACTGGGCACTGTCCCAAGTATATTAAGTTGGGGACAGAAAGTGCCTGGTGTAGAGAAAGAAGGTTAGACCTTGGCTCCTAAGCAGAGACACCCATAGGGAGTTGTGTAAAGTTAAAGTGTGTACCCGTAAATGTGTGTTTAAACCATCAGAGACTTTACTGCTGGACTTTACCCTTTTTCCCGTTTACTTGAACCCGCACAATGGTCACAGGACGAGTGTGACGAAACTGCTTTCCCTCAGCCTGCGGCAGATGGACTAGTGCTGTATGGACTGCTTTTTCATATTTTTTCCTTATTTTTCAGTGATTTTTGTATTTTTCAATTTAAGACTCTGTAAATATCGGTTACTAAATGTATATAAAATGTTTGAGTTGTAAAGAAAAACTTTTGCTCAGTCCGGGAGAACTGAAGTTAACTAAGGGGGAATGTGGCACCCTGGTTGGAGCACCACAGGAACTCTTAGGACACGAATGGAAAAGTACACAGCAAGCAGCCCCCACTATCTAACAACACCTTTCACCCCAGCCCGGTAGGGGGAGCTCCACTGGTTGCCTTAAGCCAGTTCCCCCTATAAATACGGGTCTTGGAGGGAGAAACGACGGAGTATGCAGTCACTTTAGAACTGTAAACAGCTAGGAGAGCTGACCTAGTACTGGTGCCACGTTAGGCCCATATCAGCACACCAGGAAAGTGGTAGACCCACGGAACAGGGGTCATAGGAACAGGAGACAGATACCGAATAGGGGCAGAGGAGTCATCCAGACTCACCCTAACGAAGCCCGGTCACTGGGTCCGAGCTACAGAAACCACAGTACAGGCTGTAGAGAAACCAGCACACAACAGGGGAGTCTAGCTCCCTGGACGCCCGAAGCACCACTGAATGAGAGCCCGGAGTCGAGAATTCGATAATATTCCTTTAAAGTGCCCTCAGTGCAGCAAACCCGGGTGTAACAAGTCACACCAGAAAGTGCAACTCCGGTTTGGTTGGGTTTCATACCTACTAAACCTCATCATAAGCTACGTACACTAGGAAGCCTATACCACTGCTTGCTGTGGAACATCCAGAAGTGTCTACCTCATCTCCTGGTCGAGGGTACCTGTCAACACCAGTAAAGGTACCGAAAAGACTTTATGTTTTTGTATATTCTTTCTGGACTATTACCAAAATTAACTGAGCTGCCGTATTCCACTCAGTGCAGCTCCTGGCCCCGGTGATTATTGCTCCTCCTGTGGGGAGCATCCCATCTAGCTGCTGCCCATCCCCCGGAGGCCTAAGCAGCGCCGGTGCCATCACCGGACACCCACAGGTGGCGTCACGAAACAGACAAGACTTTATTCCCCATTATCCCCAACCTGTCCATTTGACCACCGGGCCCCCACCACCTCAGGCACGGAACCGTGACAGTGAAGCAGCGCCTGAGACCTGAGAACCTGGCAACTGTGAGTCACTTACATTGTATTCACTATTCGGAACGAATATGCGATTATTAAACAGTGCTCGGAATGAGTATAGTGATTACGAATATTACGGTAATCGCTCATCACTAGTCACACACCCAAAGTCTGAGATGGTGTTCTGTCTCCAAGAAAGCCATAGCAGCCACATAAGCTATCTTTTTGGGTTGCATGCCTCTATCCATATTTTTAAGTAATTCATTACTTATTGTACACTCAAGTGATTTTGCATTTACAGTAGTGATGGGCGAATCCTAAATTACTCGGAATCGCTTGACTCTAGCGAGTCCGAGCCCAGGACTCGCTACTCGATGCGAGTCTAGCGAGTCCAATGTTAATGAATGGGGAAGCGAGTAATAGCGAGTAGTGTGAGATTTACAAATCGCAGATGTGTCTCGGAAGCTTCAGCCTGAAGCAATCCTAGTTGTGTCATTTATTTGCATTGCTAGTTTACTTTGTAAGTAATCGCTGACTCGCACAGATAAGATCCTGTCTTCTCTGTGTTCTGGCTGCCCCAGCTCCAGGGTCCTAGAGCCTGCCTGCTGCCTGATGTAGCAGAGCTGAGATTGTTCTCAGTCTGCTCATTCCCTGTGTACAGACATGAATGTCTGTGCACAGAGATGATGTAGCAGAGCTGAGATTGTTCTCAGTCTGCTCATTCCCTGTGTACAGACATGAATGTCTGTGCACAGAGATGATGTAGCAGAGCTGAGATTGTTCTCAGTCTGCTTATTCCCTGTGCATAGACATCTATATTTATGCACAGGGATGTAGCAGAGAGGACATCGCGTTTTGGACTGCGTCGGACGGAAGAGGATTTTTTTAATTAAAGATGGAGTCCCTAATGGCTTTTTTTTTATTTCTAATAAAAAATTTTCCTTGTGTTGTGTTTTTTTTAAAACAATTTAATAGAAATTCATGGCGGTCATGTCTAATATCGGCGTGACCACCATAAATTTCGGGCTTAGGGCCAGCTGATAATACAAAGCTGGCCCTAACCTCTTTATTACCCAGCGTGCCACCGCTACCAGGGCCGCTGGAAGAGCGGGGTTCAGCGCCAGAGGATGGCGCTTCAATGAACGCGCCATCTTCTGGGGCGGCTGCGGGCTGCAATTTGCAGCGGGGGGTGCCCAGAAAGCTTGGGCATCCCTGCGCTGCGGATTCCAGCCCCCAGCTGCTTAGCTGTACCTGGCTAGACATAGAAATTGCACGGAGCCCCACGCATTTTTTTTAAATTATTTCATGAAATTCTGAGATTCTGACTCTGAGACTCTGACTCTGAGACTCTGACTCTGAAATTCATGAAATAATTAAAAAAAAATGCGTGGGGCTCCGCGCAATTTCTATGTCTAGCCAGGTACAGCTAAGCAGCTGGGGGCTGGAATCCGCAGCGCAGGGATGCCCAAGCTTTCTGGGCACCCCCGCTGCAAATTGCAGCCCGCAGCCGCCCCAGAAGATGGTGCGTTCATTGAAGCGCCATCCTCTGGCGCTGAACCCCGCTCTTCCAGCGGCCCTGGTAGCGGTGGCACGCTGGGTAATAAAGAGGTTAGGGCCAGCTTTGTATTATCAGCTGGCCCTAAGCCCGAAATTTATGGCGGTCACGCCAATATTAGACATGACCACCATGAATTTCTATTAAATTGTTTTAAAAAAAACACAACACAAGGAAAATTTTTTATTAGAAATAAAAAAAAAAGCCATTAGGGACTCCATCTTTAATTAAAAAAATCCTCTTCCGTCCGACGCAGTCCAAAACGCGATGTCCTCTCTGCTACATCCCCTGTGCATAAATATAGATGTCTATGCACAGGGAATAAGCAGACTGAGAACAATCTCAGCTCTGCTACATCATCTCTGTGCACAGACATTCATGTCTGTACACAGGGAATGAGCAGACTGAGAACAATCTCAGCACTGCTACATCATCTCTGTGCACAGACATTCATGTCTGTACACAGGGAATGAGCAGACTGAGAACAATCTCAGCACTGCTACATCATCTCTGTGCACAGACATTCATGTCTGTACACAGGGAATGAGCAGACTGAGAACAATGTCAGCACTGCTACATCAGGCAGCAGGCGGGCTCTAGGACCCTGGAGCTGCACAGAGAAGACAGCTGGACTCAGCTCGCAAAGAAACAGCAGTTATCTGCGAGTTTCCCTGCTATCACTGGCACAGTAGCCAGTGATTACTCGCGAGTCTAATGCAAACAATGGCAATCCTAGTTTTGTCAGCGTTTCTGACAAAACTAGGATTGATATTGATTTGCATTGGACTCGCGAGTAATCACTGGGAAACTCGCAGAGTACCGAGTCCTGCGAGTCCCTTACTACTCGCCGAGTAACGAGTGCTAGCGAGTAGATTCGCCCATCCCTAATTTACAGCCCTTTTCTCACCATATGATTTTTTACATATCACAAACCACAAGAGAATTAGTTGCTTGGTTTGCTAAAAGTAAATGTATGATATTACAATATAATTTCAAAGATTTATTTTATCTTTGCAGTAAAAACAAAAGTAGAGTCTAATAAACCTAGTAAAGAAATTGACTTTCAGTAGTAAATTAGCATTTCATTACAAATAAGCCTCTTGTATTCACCTGAGATTAAACCAACATCTGTTGAATGCCCGATGTTGAAAGACAAACGACTCTGACAAGCATTGTTGCTTCCTAGCAATTGCTATTTTCTTCATTCTAATAGATAAAAGCATATTATTGTATATAGTTTCTATATGTTCCAGAGCACTGATATCTCAGTATAATCCTTCTGTGATGAGTAATTTAGCTAGCGATGACACTTAATAATGATGAGCACGCTCCATTGTGTGCCTAATGGTCTGAGCCACCTCCCTTTTGTCCAGTGATTATCAGCTCTTTAATGACGACGTTAAATATCCTCATATCAACAGACCACACCAGTCCCTATCAAGAGATAGACTAATGAGGGGAAGCTCGATTAATTACTTGACGAGAGAGTAGATTGGCTCAGCGCCACATTCAGCGTCTGCCTTGAAAAGATATGTTTCTCCTGTTGTTATTTGTATTGTTGCATACTGTGTAAGTAAAAAAGAATAATCATGAAATAGAAAAGGCATTAAAAGAACTGGAGATTAGGCTTTAGAATTTACTCTCTTATTTTATATATTTTGCTTGCCAAAATACATTTAACAAAAGATGGAAAAAAATGAATAATGGAAAAGAAAAATGTTGGAAGTTACTTCTAGTTCCTCCAGAATAATATTAAAAAATATGTCATGTTCTGCACTCCATATAGGTGGCAACAAGATTAGCTATGTACTTATGAAGGGCATGACATGATCTACATATGAAGTCATATTGAGATGCAGATCAGTATATTATTATATCACATTTTTTGTGTGGTTTATGAAACCCAATGTGTAACATGACAGACTGAGAAGTTGGCACTTGAGAAATGCTTGAACCTTGACAGTACATAGACTCAAATTTACTAGTCTGACTAAACTCCCTAGGATTCCCAATTTTTTCAGTCCAATTACTACTAATGTTTAAAACCTCTTAGGGCCCCTTTATACGCGGCTACATTTCTTGGGTGGCTACAGGTAACTTACTAGTTGCAGTGAAATCATGGAGACAAGGTTCTATCTTGTTGCTGTGTACAAATGGAATAATCTCTCCATGATTTCACTGCAACCAGTAAGTTACCTGTAGCCACCCAAGAAATGTAGCCGCATGTAAAGGGGCCCTTAGGCTGCTTTCACACTACGATATTTGAATTTCTGATGCTGTCGATAAAAATCGGACAGCATCGGATCCGAATTTGGCCCCATGCAGCCCTATGGGCATCGGACCGAATCGGATGTGCACTAAATGGCATCCGATTTGGTCCGATCCGAATCTGTCCGATTTTTTTATCAGTGCAAAAAACGAAGCATGCTCGGACAAAATCGGATCGGACCAAATCGAATGCCATTTAGTGCACATCCGATTTGGTCCAATCAATTTATCATGGGGCCCTATGGAGCAGGGTCTGAGGAAACATCTGATATCTCCTCGGACCCGATTTTACTGTACTGAGCATGCTCAGTACAGTAAAACTGCTCCAAACTGGAAGGCAGGGGTTAAAAAAAAAAAAAGTATATGATCACCTATCCCCGAGGCCCCCGCCGTCTCTCTCTCTCTGTGTCTCCCAGTGTCCTCGCGCTGTCTGCAGAGATCTTCTACTGCAGTACAGGACCTGCCGTGATGTCACAGTCACGTGACCGCAGGTTACCAAGGTGTAACGGCGGGGGCCTCGGAGATAGGTGAGCATATACTTTTTTTTTTTTTTTTTTTTTTTTTTTTAGTACGGAGGCTACGATTTTATGCCGGAAATAGGCATCCGATTCCAGGCATCAGAAGGGTGCCGATGCTGTCCGATTTTATCGGACAGCATCGGCTCCCTAAAAATCGTAATGTGAAAGTAGCCTTACTTAGTCATACAGTCTGCATAAGCATTTGTGAAAGAAAATGTTATCTTAATAGTTAACAGAATTTGAGCCTGGTCCTGTGATAGGATGCCACTGATCTTTGACTAATAAGTCAAAGTTTCCTTAGCCAGCTTGAAATTCTCTGTAAGAAGAAATATTCCCCCTTAGGCTGGAAACACACTGTCTATGGCTGCCTTCACACTTGCGTTTGGAGCGCAGCGCACCAAATGCAGCCAAATGCTTGCGCACATGCGTTCCTATGTTTAACATGGGAACGCATGTGCCTGAGTATGGCTGCGTTTGTCCACATTTGCGTATGGATGCGAATAATTTATGCGCCCTCCGACCGCACTCCAAACGCAGCATGCAGCATTTTTTCTGCGTTCGCGGGCGCTTGTTTTATCCGTAAGCTCCCGCAAGCGCATAAAAAAATGCATGGATCTCAATGGATCCGCAGTGTACTCCGCATGACAGCGCAGGAGAACGCTGCGGATCACATTGAAATCTCTCCCGGCGGCCACCGGGAGATCATGCAGAGCCACAGCTGATCTCCTGCGGGTGTCAGCGGGGAGATACAGCTGATCTGACAGCTGTTTAAATCTCCGCGCTGACACTGAATAGGTGATGTCGGTGCGGGAGACTTGAAGCAGCGATCAGCTGTTTCATATCTCCTGCACTGATATCACCCTATTCGGTGTCAACGCGGAAGATTTAAACAGCTGTCAGATCAGCTGTATCTCCCCGCTGACACCCACGGGAGATCAGCTGTGCCGGGAGGAGGAGATCTCTGCCGCTGATCTCCTCCTCCGGCCGCCCCCAGAGACAGCTGATTGCCTGCCCGGGAACCATACTTATGTGAACGCATTCAGAGATTCTCCGGTGCATTCACATAAGTATGTGCTGCGTTGCACTGCGTTTGCATCTTCATGCCCTCTGCATGCAGACACAAACGCAAGTATGAAGGCAGCCTAAGTGATATGTGAGTGACTCGCATGATTCTAGGATCATTCACCCGGGATGGCCTCCCCCTCTCTGGACTGGAGCAGTGGAGCTAGAAAAATATAACATTGAGAGTATCCCATCCAAAGAGGCAGGGGTTGTACCTGGTGAATGCTTTGAGACTCGTGCGACTAAAGAGCATGTCACTCGGACAGTGTGTTTCCAACCTTAGTCTCACCGTCAAGGCTCTCTCATCTTGCCAAATCAGATCTCCTACCATGTACTAAGCAGGGGCAACATCACAGGACATGTGTCTGTAAATGGAGTTTCTGATTTCTAATTATGGCAATTCATATGGCAAGGTTCATTAAAGAGTCAATATTTGTATTTAGGATTGCTACATTCAATAGGTGGTGCCAGAGTTCAAGTAATCTTCTTTCTTGAAGAGGCTATTTGCATTTTTGAGACATTAAATCACTTCTTAAATATTCCACAATCAACCTTGAGTAGTATTCTTACATGGGCGGGGCGGTAATCATGGATAATTATGCCCCACCGCACTACATGAAACTGTGAGTCCTGGCTAAGTGTGCATGTCTTTGTGGTGCTCTTTACCTGGCCAATACTCATCCATAGACTCAGTGGCGTAACTTCAGGCCCAGGGGCCCCGATGCGAGGGCTCCGACGGGGCCCCTAATTATTGCAAATCTTTAATAGCATTAGTCTTTTTCTATGGGCCAAAGGGTCTTTTGGGGCCCCCCTAGGCTGCAGGGCCCGGGTGCGATCGCAACCCCTGCACCTATTGTAGTTACGCCCCTGCATAGACTGCTCGTTGCCATTAGATATGGCAGGCCAGGACCTGATAGTTCACAGTAAATTGAGAGAGACCAATGTTCAAAAATAGGAATATATTAAACTTAAGCATGGTATAAACTATGTACAGCAGATAGTAGGCACATTTTTTATGGTACAGTTCTCTTGCTATAAGCAGTCATAAACACTAGAGATGAGCGGACCTGTTATAATCAACACACCAACTGGAGATTTTCTCATCACATGAGGTCACATATTAGTATTACACAGCAGGTTAACAACCAATTACCTACAAAAGAACAAGACCTAAAACATAAATTTTAATCTTAACATTTTAAAAATGGTTCAATTGAACCCATAGAAAATTAAAATTAGTGCACAAGTGTTGAGTGAATCTAGAAAGCAGATACTTAGACCAAATGATCTAGCAACGAAGTCACTTGTAAATAGTTGAGTCAGCTAGCTCCCACAAATTGAGTCACCACTTAATCTCAGATATGATGAAATCTCAACATTCCCTTATGTGGTTTTTAGCTCAGATTAACTTTTGAGACATATTCCATTTATCTCATATATCTTGGCAGACTGGAACGATCCCACCGTTTTCAGTTGCTCTTAGAGGAATGCTTCTACAACTT
>JARQOC010000002.1:202634934-202764025 GCA_033576535.1 Allobates femoralis | reverse complement strand
TTGGGGTTTAATCTCGCCTCTGCCGACAACATAACCGAGGTATTTAGCCTTCTCCTTCACCAAGGCACATTTCTTTGGATTTATCGAAAATCTCCGCCTTCCTCAGAGCATCCAACACCGCCTGGACCTTCACCAGATGACTCTGCCAGTCGGAGCTGAAGACCACAATATTCCTTATGAGGGGTAAGGATGCAATCCATGGCTCTCTGGAAGGTGGCAGGGGCCCCCTGTAGTCCAAACGGCATCCGGACATACTGGAAGCACCCATCTGGAGCGGAGAATGCAGTCTTCTCCTTGGCTCCCGTGCAAGGGGAATCTGCTAATACCCTTTTGTCAAGTCCAAGGTAGTAATGTACCTTACTGGTCCCAATCGCTCGATCAGCTCATCGACGTGCGGCATGGGATATGCGTCGGATTTGGAGACCTCATTCAGTTTGCAATAGTCATTGCAGAATCTCCACTCTCCATCAGGTTTTGGGACCAACACAATCGGGCTCGACCAGCCGCTCTTGGATTCCTCTATGACACCAAGTTTCAGCATACGAGTCACCTCTTTGGAGATCACTTACCGTTGAGCCTCAGGAATCCGATAGGGATTCAGGTTCACCCGTACATGGGGCTCCGTCAGGATCTCGTGCTCTACCACCCTGGTACAGCCTGGCAGCTCAGAGAACAAATCCCTGTTCTTCTGCAGCAACTCCCGACATTACTGCTTCTGGCTTTCGCTGAGGGTTTCCGCTATTGCGACTGCTCCAATGTCATACTCTGGCTTGCCCACCAATCACGGCACTTCCCCAGCCTCTCTGTCTTGCCATGGCTTGAGGAGGTTGACATGGTACACTTGGTAGGGCTTCCTTCATCCCGGTTGATGAACCTTGTAGTTCACTTCTCCAACTCTATCTACCACCTCATACGGTCCTTGCCACTTGGTGAGAAACTTACTTTCGACGGTGGGTATCAGGACAAGGGCTCTGTCTCCTGGATTGAACTGCGGGACTCTGGCTGAGTGGTTATAGATTCGGGCCTGTGCCTCCTGTGCCTGGAGGAGATGTTCCCTCACGATTGGCATCACTTTTTCAATCCTCTCCTGCATCCCGGCAACGTGTTCAATGACACTCCGATGAGGTGTAACTTCGGCTTCCCAGGTTTCTTTTGCCACGTCTAGGAGACAGCGCGGATGTCGTCCATACAGGAGCTCGAATGATATGAACACTGTAGATGCCTGTGGAATCTCCCGAATAGAAAACAACAGATACGGTAGGAGACAGTCCCAGCCCCTCCCATCCTTCTCTATAACTTTCCGCAACATGCTTTTGAGGGTTTTATTAAACCTCTCGACAAGGCCGTCTGTTGGAGGATGGTACACTGAAGTTCTCAGCTGGGTGATCTGCAGGACCCTGCACAACTTCCTCATCACCTTACTCATAAAGGGGGTACCCTGGTCAGTCAAGATTTCTTTTGGCAAACCAGTCCTGGAAAACACATGAACCAACTGCCGGGCTATGCTCTTCGCCGAGGAATTTCTCAAAGAGATTGCTTCAGGATAACGGGTGACATAGTCCAGGATGACCAATATATACTGATGCCCCCAAGCAGATTTCACCAAGGGACCAACCAAGTCCATGGCAATTCTCTCGAAGGGCACTTCAATGATGGGCAAGGGTATGAGGGGACTACGAAAGTGAATAGTGGGAGCGGGTACCTGGCATGTAGGGCAGGACCTGCAATATCTTAATATCTCCTGATGACACCCAGGCCAGTAGAATCCCTGCATTATCCGTTCCTGCGTTTTCTCCACCCCTAGATGTCCCCCCAAGACATGTGAATGGGCCATGTCCAGTACCTTTTGTCTATACGGCCCTGACACCAATAACTTCTCCACCCGCTCCTCTCTCACTTTCGTCACCTGGTACAATAATTCCCCACTCAGCATAAAATGGGGAAACCGGGTGTCAGACCCAGGCTCCTGGGCAACTCCATTTATAACCGTGACATTGTTGAAAGCTTCCCTCTGAGTCAGGTCCCTATGTTGGACAGACTCAAAATTTCCACTGGGCACCCCTAATTCTGGTACGTTCGACTCAGGGGACCCTTCTTTCTCATCCCCTGCAAGGACACAGAACGGAAACTCAACTGTTTCTGGGTGTGGTGTTACCTTTTCCAGGTTAACGGGTCCCTTATCCAAACCCCCAAACCCTGAACCCTGCCCCCACAGATCCCAAAACAAGCAGAGGTCCCGGCCTATAATGATTGGGTGCAACAAGACCTGTACAATGCCAACCTCGTGGGTCTTGGTACCGTGGGCCGTTTCAATGTCCACTCTGGCCATGGGGTAGTCCTTGGCGTCCCTATGTATGCACCGCATGCCGACCCGTTTCCCTGGGATAAGTTGGAGGGGTAGGGTGGCCCTCACCAGGGTCACTAGGCTTCCGGAGTCTAGCAGTCTGATCACCTTTTTCCCATTCACCTTCATGGGACACGCTGGTGGACTGTTCACACTGCAGGCAGGGTACGTGTAATAGGAGCAGCGGCGACCCATGCTGCAGTCCATCTGTTCAGGGGTCAGGGAACAACGAGCGGCAATGTGGCCTGGGTCGTGGCACTTCCAGCAAATGACCTCACCCGTAGGGACCTTGGGCACCACCTCCCCCGCCCCTTTGGGCCTTGGACGCCCCACCCCCTTTTGGGCCTCTGCCCCCTGCTGGGGCCCCCAGTAAGGAGTGGGCAGTCTTGCACCAGGTCCTTCCATTCCCTGGTATCTTTCCTCTAGCCCAATGAGTTCATCGGCATTCTGGGGGTTACCCTGGGCAACCCAAGTCTGTACCGGCCTCGGTAGGGAATGCACAAAGCGGTCCTTTACGACTCGCTCCACCATCTGCGCAGGCGTAGAGGACTCCGGCTGCAGCCAATTTTAGACTAAGTGTAACAGGTCAAACATTTGGGAGCAAGGAGATCTGTCCCGATGATATGCCCAGCGGTGGACCCACTGTGCCCTGACAGTCATTGTCACCCCCAAGCGGGCCAAAATTTCAGTTTTTAATTTGTCATACTCTTTAGCTCCTGCAAAGCTAAATCGTAGTATGCTTTCTGGGGCTCCCCCGTCAAGTAGGGCACCAGTACCTCTACCCACTGGGCTAGCGGAAGTCACTTTCTCTCCGCAACCCGTTCAAAGACAGTTAGGAAGGCTTTTATATCATCCCTTGGAGTCATTTTCTGCATGGCTCCTCTTACAGGCCTTCCAGATGGAAAAATCGCCCACTGACCTTGTCGCAGCTGTCGCCGGGCCACGGACCGCTTCCACCAGTAAGTCGATCTGCTGCTGCTGATGATGATGCTGATCTTGTTGCTGCTGTTTGTGCAGCTGGATCTGCTGCATCAGTAGCTTTGTGGTCTCCTGTGGCACCATCTGCTGTTGTTGTAGCAGTTGCTGGTACTGTGCTTGCTACGTCTGCTGAGCCTGCAACAGGTGCTTCAACAGGTCCTCCATTTTGTCTGAGGTCTGCTGCTGGCTTATTGCAGAGTGCACCCAGGACATGCGATCCTCTTATCCCCGGTCTCACGTGTCCGCTGGGAACGCTGCCCGCATTCTCCACCAATTGTGATAGGGCGACTCGCTTGCAGTCGTCAGGAGAACAACAAGAGGCAGCATCTTCACAAACTTAAAGTCCAAAACGGTTTATTTCCTCCATAAGCTGATAACAGAAAATAATGCAAAACTAGCAGCCTTTAAGTGCAGGCCAAAACAAACGAAAAACAATTGCTCTACAGTGCCCCTTCTCAGATGTCGCCGACCTGCGTTCACACAGGTGGGTCAGTGACCAGCCTCCAGCATGGCCTGGAGTCTTCACACACAGGAGGCTACTCTCAGACCCTTCTAGCACAGACAGCCGTGCTTCACACCTGGCTCCAGTTTATAGCCTGTAACCACACAGCTGTGAGGTATGTGGGTACTGGACCCGCCCGTCTCTCACAGCACCCATGAGCCGGACCCTTGCATGCACTAAGTAAAACTCCCAGTGCAAACGTACACTAGAGCATAATACCCCGGCTTAAGTCACAGATAACAGGAATCTCCGTGACACATACCTCCCATCAATTATGTGACCCCTCACCACCTCACAATATATATATCGTATATATATATATATATATATATATATATATATATATATATATATACCAGTGCATCTCAATGAATTAGAATATTATCGAGTATCAATATCATAATGTCATGTTTCAGGGCCTTTCTGGGAGCCCTGAAACATGTTGACTAATAATAAAAATAAGTCAATATTATATTCACCCCTTGATGTCTCGTGGAATACGGCAGCATGGCTTTAAACCTTTCATCCCCCCTACTTTAATTTTCTGAGATAATGGCCTTTAAGTTTTCATTGCCTGTAAGCCATAATCATCAACATCTACTTATTTAATTGCCTTTTGTAGATTTCTCCTTTTCTTTGCCATCTGATTGGTCTGTGTGACCGGCCAGCTCAACAGAAAAAAAACTCTGCCGTATTGGCACACCCCAGTGATGAGTTTTACAATATAGCAATCGCGGTGCTCCTGGCTGACACCCCCGCTGCATCCACCTCCACCGCTCGATCACCTCCGCCAAGTCCCCGCATCTTGCATCGCCCCCACAAAACTGTTGTTGCCACAGCAGACTCAACAGAGAAGCTCCAGGACCTGTGGTGATATCACAGTCATGGGTGGGATCACAGATCACATGACTGTGATGTCAACAAAGGTCATTTAGAAGACAGAGTGGGGAGCAGAGAGCAGGTACAGACAGCAGCCCCCCCTGCTCTCCCCCACTCTGTTCCTCTCTCTCCCACTCTGCTACACTGTTCCCATGCTCTGCTCTGCTGTTCCCCCACTCTGCTCCACTGTCCCCCACTCTGCTCTGCTGTTCCCCTGCTCTGCTTCAATGTCCCCCTGCTCTGCTCTGCCATCCCCACACTCTGCTGCACTGCCTGTCCCGCTCTGCTCAGCTGTCCCTCTCTGCCCCACTCACCCCTGCTCTGCTGCGCCGTCCCCTCACTCTGCGGCACTGCCTCCTGCTCTGTCGCGCTGTCCCTAGATCTGCTCCACTGTACCCCCTCTGCCCCATTCACCCCCACTCTGCTCTCTCCTAGACTGCTCTGCTCTCCCTCGCTCTACTCCTCTCTCCCCCACTCTGCTCCGTTCTCCCCCACTCTGCCCTGCTCACCTCTGCCCTGCTGTGCTGTTTGCTCGCTCTGCTGTGCTGCCCCCCACTCTACTGTGCTGTCCCCTGCTCTGGTCCCCTGTCCCCCTGCTCTCCCCCCCACAGTCCCACCTGCTCTGCTCCACTGTCCTCCTGCCCTGCTCACCCCCACTCTGCTCTCTCCTAGACTGCTCTACTCCACTGTTCCCCTTCTGCCCCGCTCACCCCCACTCTGCTCTCTCCTAGACTGCTCTGCTCTCCCTCACTCTACTCCGTTCTCTGCTCCAATATATCTCTGTTCCACTATCCCTCTGTTCTGCTCCACTTTCCCCCCCCACTGCTCCACTGTCCCACCTGCTCTGCTCCACTGTACACTGTAGTTGCTCTACTCCGCTCTCCCCCACTCTGCTCCGTTCTCCCCCACTCTGCCCTGCTCGCCTCTGCTCACCTCTGCCCTGCTGTGCTGTCCCTTTGCACTGCTGTGCTGCCCCCCACTCTGCTGTGCTGTCCCCTTCTCTGCTCCCCTGTCCCCCTGGTCTCCCCCACTGTCCCCCCTCTGCCCCGCTCACCCCCACTCTGCTCTCTCCTTGACTACTCTGCTCTCCCTCACTCTACTCCGCTCTCCCCCACTCTGCCCTGCTCGCATCTGCTGTGCTGCCTCCCACTCTGCTGTGCGGTCCCCTGCTCATGGCTTCACTATATTTCTACTCTGCTCCACTATACCTCTGTTTTGCTCCGCTGTCCCCCTCAACTGCTCCACTCACCCCCAATCTGCTCCACTCTCTTTTGCTCTGCTTCGCTCTCTCACTCGCTCTACTACACTCTCCCTCCACTCTGCTCTCCCTCACTCTGCCCCGCTCACATCTGTTCACTCTCGCTCTGCCCCGCTCACCCCCACTCTGCTCTGCTCTCTCCTGCTCTGTTCTACTCTCCGTCACTCTTCTCCACTATCCCTCACTCTGCTCATCTCACCCCTGCTCTGCTCCACTCTCCCTCACTCTGCTGCTGGCGGTGCGCAGCCCATAGATCTACTGTAAAAGCCTACAGGACCTCGGACAGCGCACATACTATACGTACATTACGTATAGTATGTGCACAGCTGTCAGTGGAGCCGCGGCTTCATTCAGAAAATTATACAGAGTCGACAGGAGCTGGCTTACTGTACAGGAGTTTTTAACACATTACATGCCCACCTGAGTAGGCAACATGTCTTTAGGGGGGTTGGACATCCCCTAGAGACATGATGGGCACAATTATTATTAATATTAAAGCTTTTTTTAACACTATTAACACTTTGCTTATCCCGGCGGCAGCCGGGATAAGCAAAGTATACGGTAACCACATTGCTCAGGATTACACATCCTCCGAACCGCTCAGAAGACTGCAGCCTGCATGATTTTTCACGCAGGCTGCGGTAACAGGATTGCATGTAATGCAATCCGGTTGTTATAATGGGCTCCCATGAGGAGCGTTTCCTGATGCGGTTTTGTGCTTTTGGAAAGCTCAAAACTGGATCAGGATTTGAAAATAAAAACGCAAGTGTGACCCTAGCCCAAAATCAATATTTCCAGACCCCCCACTTCTGTGTTTTAGACAACCTCTAAATCTAAAGGTACCGTTACACACAGAGATATATTGCTTGCAATTCACTGGTTGCAGTGAAATCATGGACACATTGTTCCATTTTGTACATGGCAACAAAATGGAACAATGTGTCCATGATTTCACTGCAACCAGTGAATTGCAAGCAATATATCTCTGTATGTAACGGTACCTTAAAAAGCATCATTGTCAGAAGCTCACTGTCTTCTCCAAAAACAACAGGAACCTTTCGCTGCAACCAGAACAGGTGCAAAACTTGTCCATTTATAATGACAACGGACAAAATAAAGAATAACAGCACAGATCAGGACTACAAGATACAAGGTAATTTCATCTACATCTCAACCAATGTGGTGTCTTTAATTATATATACAAAATGTGTAAGTGGGAACTTGTATGTAGGAGAGACAGGGCAGACTCTTAAGGTACCGTTACACGACGCAATATCGATTCGATATCGCCTGCAATTTCATGGGAGTGCGCACAGTTTTGGCACTTTTCCAAGATTGCCTTGGAGATGTCACACGGGGAGATATTGTAGGCAACGCAAGTAGGATGGTGAAAGCAACTTTCATTTGCTGGGTATGAGCAATCCAACGAGCAATGTTTTTCAACGTAATGAATAGGGGAAATTGCTTGCAACATCGCAATTGCAGTGTCACACTGAGCGATCCTACCACATCGCTTATATGCAATATCACCTGATTTAATTGTCTGCACATAAATCAGGCGATGTTGATACAGCAATAAATTGCAGTCACATTGCCCTGTTACACGACCCCACGAACTGACGGTATCACTTTCAATTGACCACATAACGTGACTTTGAGGCAATATTGCAATCGATATTGTGTCGTGTAACGGTACCTTTAGAACAAGAATGAATTCTCATCACCACACCATAAAAGAAAAAAGAATGGATCTACTTGTGGCCAATCATTTTTGTAGCCCTGATCATAAAAGATATGAAAATTCTAGCTTTGAAAGGGCATTTCAAATCGCAGGGAGACCGGAGAGTCTGGAAATATAAACTTATGTTGACCTTTGGCACATTCAGAGCAGGAATGAATGTGTCGCATGGATTTATTTATTTTTACATTAATTGAAGAATCTCCACATCTTGAAGAAACAGTTAATCAAATGACATACAACTATCTGCTTCTTATCTCTGGATGCTGATGTCTACTTTCTCTGATACTCTTTCTCCCTCCCAACTCTGACCAGTGCTTCACCTCACTTGGTGTATTTACTGCTAGTCCAACCCTGTATATGTGTATATATGTGTGTTCAGAAGTTGTATCATTTTTAAGCCTAATGAAGAAACCATAGAGTCTCTAAAGCTTGCTTTTTCTTACCATCTTTTCAGTTAGGCCCTTTTCATATTTAATGCGCCTGTGCGCTTGGCTGCCCTGCCTGCTCTGCGCTAGCGCAAATGCCAGCGCAGGCGCATTTAGGGGCAACTGCAGCCAAGCGCATAGGCACATGGATGCACCGCACCTGCGCTTGGTTGCGCTTGGTGCCCCCATTACCTTCTATGGCCAAGCGCAGCCGAGCACAGGAGCCAACATCCCCGAAGCATGAGTGTGACTGTGCTGACATCACCGTGCATGCGCTTCACTAGACGCTCCCAGAAAGGTTACACTTCGCATTTCTGGGTGCGTCTGAGAAGCACATGTGCGGTGATGTCAGCACAGTCACACTCCTACTTAGGGGATGTCGACTACTGCGATCGGCTGTGCTCGTCCATAGAAGGTAATGGGGGCATGGAGAGCAGATGAGCGCAGGAGCAGTGCATCAATGCACTGATGTGCTTGCCTGCGTTTGCCTGGAAATGCACCTGCACTTGCATTTGTGCTTGCGCAGGGCAGGCAAATGCAGGAAAATGCACCAACGCATACATGTGAACTAGGCCTTAGCCATTATAAGGTATCAATCACTGAGGACTCTCAGATTCTTATATATATTTTTCTATCTACTGGCTAACACGATACAAACATTTTTTATTCTTATATGATAACTTTTACTGTTTGCAATAAGCCTTTTTCATGAGATGTAATATACTAACCCCCCAGTACACCATTTTGCACTATTGTGCTTGTTATTTTGACCAAGTATTTTGTTGCTCATTCTATTTTTATACATGTGTATTTAAATAAAAGGAATTATTTTTAGGGATTTTTGTCTTGTGATTTTTTGACTCTTATATTGGTAGGAATTAATGTTTGGAGTTTCCCACTAACTTATATTATTATTTGTTTCTACTGATCCTGATCCTCCACCTGAATAGAGTGTGGCTGGTCCAGGAAAGGTGTGTGCTCACAATCAGGATTTTCAGCGTATTGAATGCAGCACGTTTGTGCTGCGTCCAAAACGCTGCATTGTACAGTAGCAACATAGTGGATGGGATTTCAAGAAATCCGGTCCTCATTATGGCCTTGTTCACACATATCAGCTTTTTTGGGCTTCTCTGCGTTTTTGTAGCTGTTAAAAAAAACGCAGATGCGTTAACACAGGGTGCAATTGTGTGTAGCTGCGTTTTTTCACTACACTTGGTTTTTTTTCCCCCAGTGCAAAAAAAGCTGCAAGTAGCGTTTTTTGGGTGCTGTAAAAAAACGCAGGGGTGGTTTCCAAAAACGCATGCATTTTTTTAACATGGGGCCCTATGGGAAATGCATGCATTAACGCAGGACACATATAGGCACCAGCGTTAACGCATGCGTTTTTAAAATGGCACATTTAGGCACCCTGCGTTAACGCTAGCGTTTTTGCCTGCGTTTTTGTTGAAAAAATGACTAAGTTCAAAAACGTTTGTAAACCTTTCAGACACACAAGGGACACTTTTTGGCACTCTTCAAAAAATGCATATAGTTTTAGGAGTGCTTAAAAAAACGCTAATTGTGTGTGAACAAGGCCTATGATTCTTCCGATCGAAGCGTGTTTTCAGCTGCGGTGCAAGTTGCCAGACTTCCGCATCTCACACATCATGTTAATTTCATGCTGCAGAGTTGCAAGCGGTCACCATCGGGTGCACGCAAGGAGAGGCCGCTCTGCAGCCACCACAGCTCATGAATACAGGGCGGCTGTGACCTCCCTGCTGTACCTCGTGAGCACACAGCCTAAGTTCAGATGTTTTTTTAACCATAAGAAGAAGTTTGAAAGAGAAGGAGCTATGGAGAAGGAAGTAAAATGCTCATAGATTATTTTCATATGGTAGTAGACTAATTGATAAAATCACACATACAGGTTATATCTGGATCAACATTCACTCATCGTAAAGATTATTGATATCATCTTGAAAAATTAGCAAAATTGATCATTCTGATTTATGGAGATGCATAAGGGTCAGCTTTTCAAATTGCTTATTTGTGTTCCCATCTGTAACATTAAATCTGAATCTAAGAATTAGTAAAAAAAGAATGTGTGTGCTGTATTTTTATAACGGTCTCCTCTGCTATGCTAATACTTTACCTTTGCAATGCTAAAAATGCCTTCCCTTTATATCTAAACCACTATATTTGAGGTGTGAAGTTTCACAGAACGTTCTTTTGAAGCAAGCATCCACATTCACTCAAATGCAGGCATAATTAAGAGAAATGACAGCTGCCTAGCTAAGTGAAGATATCCATCTTTTGAACACACCATCTTCCTTCCCCTGTGGAACTGTTGATGTGATGGAGATCATGATATTCATCAGCGCAGGTCCCAGTCATCCTCCAGACGCTTAGAAACAGGCTTCCATAATTCACATTTCCCAATCTCCCCTAGTTTCGCACCGGTATAAATTAAATTGGGACCTTCAGAAAACAGGTTTGCCAATAGGGAATTATTGTGAAACAGAACAGCCTGGGACGAAATGACATTCCAAAAGCTATATACTTCCTAATGATATTTCTACTCAAATAGTTTACCCATATGGATATATACTGCATGTTTATAATTCCATATATAAATAATAAAAAAAATACATTTCCTGCATTGCTCTGATAGTTACACACAGAGACGCGGACATGCTGCGTAGACATGCTGGGCTTGTTTGTCATTATTTGTGCATTTTAGGAAAAACTATACAGGTAATTTTTTAGGAAATCTATTATTAAACTGCAACTATACATTAAATGTTAAGTAATAAGTGTTTAGAAGGTTTAAACTACGGGAGTTCGTTTTGGGTAATATTTTTGTCAGCATTTCTCATTTCAAGTTATTATTTTAGGCTTATCAAAAACACAAAAGATCAAACTGTTATTTTCACAATTTACATTTTAACAAGTTAAATTAAAAAGGACGTTTTTTAAATATTTACATGGATTTACCAGTTTTACCATCATGAAATGTCACTTAAACATAACATATAACAACCTGGTTGGAGCTTTGACTTTGATATTGCAAAGTGTAGATAACCTACTGCGGTCTCCTCAAAAGTAAATTATATTATAGTTGTATTAATGTCTCCTAATTGGCCCCTACACAAAGTTTGTCCCCACTTGTCGCCATAAAGCATATACCAATAATGTTCAAAGAAGAAGGATTCTTCCCACCTTCCTGTGCACCCCAGTTTCCCCCTGCACCTTCACTTACAGTACGACCGACTCATAAGAGGCCATGCAATAACATTAGTGTACGGCACATAGCAGTGACGTTGAAAAGTCGCCGGCCTATCAGAGGCCACTTTCTGATCTGTGCCCACTTTGAAAGGCCGGCAGCCATTAAAAAGTGCTCTTCATGTTGACATCAGCACATGGCACAAAGTAGTGATGTCTATTGACCATATACATATATATATATGTACATACTGCATACATATATATACAGTGCGTTGTGTATGTATTTGGCCCCCTTGAACTTTTCAAACTTTTGCCACATTTCAGGCTTCAAACATAAAGATAGAAATTCTAATTTTTTGTGAAGAGTCAACAACAAGTGGGACACAATCATGAAGTGGAACGAAATTTATTGGATATTTTAAACTTTTTTAGCGAATTAAAAACTGAACAGTGGGGCGTGTAATTTTATTCAGCCCCATTACTTTCAGTGCAGCAAACTCACTCCAGAAGTTCAGTGAAGATCTCTGAATGATCCAATGTTTTCCTAAAGGACTGCAAATGATAAATAGAATCCACCTGTGTGTAATCAAGTCTCCGTATAAATGTACCTGCTCTGTGATAGTCTCAGGGTTCTGTTTCAAGTGCAGAGAGCATCATGAAGACCAAGGAACACACCAGGCAGGTCCGAGATATTGTTGTCGGGTTGTTTAAAGCTGGATTTGGATACAAAAAGATTTCCCAAGTTTTAAACATCTCAAGGAGCTAATATGTAAAAAAGAGAAGAAGCATGTATATACAACCGGGATCAGGGAAATATAAGAGGAAGACTCATATAAGCAATCAAAAAATCTTTTATTATACACTTAAACAAAAACAGAAACTGACAAACATTTAAAAGCTATTAAAAAGGTGAAATGACATCCACCAACTAAGCAGTGGCCTTGCAATGTATATTATATTCAACCACAGAGATGGTAGCACAGCAGTATAAACCGCTTCCAATGAATGGATGATGGGAAAACACTGGTAATCAAGTAGTAGACAATACCACAAAAAAATCAGCCTGTCATAAAATATACAGTGCCAAAATCAAGTGTACTAATTGGGAGGAATCACACATGTAACAGTACAAGATCAAATAAAGACACCTGTTAAATAAAGCAGATCCCTGAGAGTAAGAAGGGATAATGTCTACCTAAGATGAGTATATGAACCAGCAGGTCCTAAGAAAAAAGAAATAAATAAAGAGAGGAATAAATAAGGGGACTTCAGGTCCACCAATCAGTGCAACCATGTCCAAAAGGTAATTACCAGTAACACTATCATCTGCAAGACAAAGCACACTGCGGGCTCGACACCCGGGTGGGTGCTTTGTCTTGCAGATGATGGTGTTACTGGTAATTACCTTTTGGACATGGTTGCACTGATTGGTGGACCTGAAGTCCCCTTATTTATTCCTCTCTTTATTTATTTCTTTTTTCTTAGGACCTGCTGGTTCATATACTCATCTTAGGTAGACATTATCCCTTCTTACTCTCAGGGATTCTACAGTAACAGCACATTGATAGAGATTTTCTTGCACAATCTATGGTCCTCTTTTATTTAGGATCATATAGACCTGGCCATAGTGGTTTACTATTCATTTTTTGTGTCATCTGCTTTATTTAACAGGTGTCTTTATTTGATCTTGTACTGTTACATGTGTGATTCCTCCCATTTAGTACACTTGATTTTGGTACTGTATATTTTATGACAGGCTGATTTTTTGTGGTATTGTCTACTACTTGATTACCAGTGTTTTCCCATCATCCATTCATTGGAAGCGGTTTATACTGCTGTGCTACCATCTCTGTGGTTGAATATAATATACATTGCAAGGCCACTGCTTAGTTGGTGGATGTCATTTCACCTTTTTAATAGCTTTTAAATGTTTGTCAGTTTCTGTTTTTGTTTAAGTGTATAATAAAAGATTTTTTGATTGCTCATATGAGTCTTTCTCTTATATTTCCCTGATCCCGGTTGTATATACATGCTTCTTCTCTTTTTTACATATTAGCTCTTTCAAGCATGTGACTTGTGGATCACGTGACTGTGCCTCCCAATTACGCCCTTTTCAAACATCTCAAGGAGCACTGTGCAAGCGATCATATTGAAATGGAAGGAGCATCAGACCACTGCAAATCTACGAAGACCCGGCCGTCCCAAAAGGGCCATTATCACTCTCGATGAACTGCAGAGATGTACAGCTGAGGCGGGAGAGTCTGTCCATAGGAAAATAATCAGTTGTACACTGCACAAAACTGACCTTTATGGAAGAGTGGCAAGAAGAAAGCCATTTCTCAAAGATATCCATAGTTTGAAGTTTGCCACAAGCCACCTGGGAGACACACCAAACATGTGGAATAAGGTGCTCTCGTCAGATGAAACCAAAATCAAACTTTTTGGCTACAATGCAAAACGATATGTTTGTTGTAAAAGCAACACAGCTCATCACCCTCAAAACACCATCCCCACTGTCAAACATGGTGGTGGCAGCATCATGGTTTGGGCCTGCTTTTCTTCAGCAGGGACAGGGAAGATGGTTAATATTGATGGGAAGATGGACGGAGCCAAATACAAGACCATTCTGGAAGAAAGCCTGTTGGAGTCTGCAAAAGACCGGAGACTGGGACGGAGATTTATCTTCCAACAAGACAATGATCCCAAACAAAAAGCAAAATCTACAATGGAATGGTTCAAAAATAAACGTATCCAGGTGTTAGAATGGCCAAGTCCAGACCTGAATCCAATCGAGAATCTGTGGAAAGAGCTGAAAACTGCTGTTCGCAAACGCTCTCCATCCAACCTCAATGAGAATCCAGAGTATTACATTTGTTTGTTCTATGAAACTCACAAAATGGCCAGAAAAAGAGCTTTCATGTGAAATTCAATAATCTATTCTTGTTCTTAGAAATGAAGGCTATTCCATGCGAGAGATTGACAAGAAACTGAAGATTTCCTACAACGGTGTGTACTACTCCCTTCAGGGCACAAACAGGTTCTAACCAGAGTAGCAAGAGAAGTGAGAGGCCCTGCTGCACAACCGAGCAAGAAGACAAGTACATTAGAGCCTTTAGTTTGAGCAATCGATGCCTCACAGCTCCTCATCTGGCAGCTTCATTAAATAGCAGCTGTCAAAGGTCTGCAATGCTATAATTACTGCAAAGGGAACATTCCTTGACGAAAGCAAAGTTTTAAGGAGAAAATTGCTATTAAAATCATTATCTCTAACCTTGCCAATGTCTGGACTATACTTTCTATTCATTTTGCAACTCATTTGATAAATAAAAGTGAGTTTTCATGGAAAACACAAAATTGTCTGGGTCACCCTTAACTTTTGAACGCTATTGTGTATTAATACATATATATATATATATATATATACAGGGTGGGCCATGTATATGGATGGCCAGTTACTGGGACCAATAAAGAACCCAGGTCCCACCAGGGATCCCCTGCTATCCCGCTGCGCTAGACGAACCCTGGCTAACACCGTGGTTGTAGATAGATGTCAGTTTACTTATTCATCACCATTTTTGCTCCATTAGCAGGATCACAGACTGCTAATGAGCTTCCATGGCTATTGGGATTCTATTTAGGGGCCCTGGTCTTAATAAGATTACTTTCAGTTTTTAATAACAGACATAAAACACTGTAGTACCGAAATATTGGAGCATGAAATAGAAATTATCAAATGATCATCTGGTGTGATGTAGATATAAATGGTATGATCATCCACAGCTCCCCACAGTCAGTGTGATCCTAAAAACAGTATGATTCCCCCACGTATTGAATGATCCCTCATTCCCAACACACATACGATAATGTTCTTTCATTACCCCACAAAGCAGGATCTTCTGTAATGTCCATTTGAGTTACAGGTAAAAAGGGAAATCCCATACAGGCTAAATGCAAACCACACTGTCAGGCAGAACCCCAAGATACCCAAACACTCTTTAACCCTAATACAGTGATCTGGCTTTACTGCCAGGTTTAGCGGATTGTTGCCTATAGATGGGCTCAAGTCCAGGAATAGAAAAGTTGCCAAGCAGGGTCAAAGTCAAGCGGTCAGAAAAGTACAAAATTGTTAGGCTGAATAATAGTACAAAAACCAGGCAGAGGTCAATCCGGAAAATCAATAATACAAAGCAGGAATAATAACAAGTGAACCAGGGAATATATCTAGCAACTAGCAGCAACACACATAGGATTCAAATAGGCTGCAGAACTTCCTAATTGGCTGAGGTCAGAGTAAATGACTGCAGCTAAACAGCCGCACACACACATTCCCAAGTCAGACTACTAAAATACCATCCCTACTTTTGGAGTCTGGTGTCAGACACAGAAGTTGCCTGAGCAGACTCAAGGGATTTCACATCACCCACAACACAGCATGATCACAGATGTCATGAAAAATATGATTCCCAACACGCAACATAGTCCCCTACACAAAATATGATCTATTAAAGCACCACATACAAAACATGATCCCTCATACACAAAGTGATCTCCCACACAATGTGATCTCACACAAAAAGCATGATCCCCTACACACAGTATAATACCTCCATTACACCAATATGCACAGTATGATTTCCCAAACACAGTATAGTGCTCCCCCACAGTTCCCACACACAGACCAATTCTATTGATGGGCGAGCAGTAAAATGGTCGGGTGCCCGATGCCCGGGTCGTGCATATTGAAATGATTGGCTGAGGCTAGGGTCACACATAGCAATCCGTTTTTAGAAGTGTTTGCCATGACCAATCTGTGTTTTTTGGGTGCTTTTTGAGCCTCCTGTGCCCCTGAACGTTTTTTGGATTTAGTCATTTTTTTCCAAGAAATGCTAGAACAAACGGATCCGTTTTTTTAAGGCACCAAAAAAACGGATCCATTTTTCTATAGGGCCCCATGTTAAAAAAAGGATCCATTTTTTAAGCCACCCAAAAACATTGCTAGCAATGTTTTTGGGTGCAGAAAAAAACGGATAGGGTATTTATTACATATAATCCGTTTTGCATCAGTTTTTAAATGCAAAAACTGATGCCAAAAACAGACCGTGGGCTTATGTGTGACCTAGCCTCACCCGGGCACTGAGCCCAATGTTTATCTATTGGGAAACTCAAACATTTTCTCAGCGGCACCCCCGGCAGTCTGCAGAAAGCATAAAAATGTCACAAATGTATAAGAACAGTGCTCAAATGACATGGGATCAGCATGGGGAAGACACATGTAAGCATTTCTGACTCCCAGGTCACTGCTGTAAACAATGTTGTCTGAGTATTTCACCACTTTTACTGTTTTAAGCAGGATTTGTTTGCTGCTGCTTTACATGGTGCTGAATTTAGAACGGCAGGATTTCCAAGCATGCTGTGTGTAAAAAAATCGGATCCAGGAAACGATCCCATTTTTACATGGCTTCTACACCCATAGACTACCATGTTATAGGCACCGAATCACCCTGGATCTGGAACTATCCAATTCTGTTCGATTTTTCACTGGAGCCCAAAACCGCTGCAGTCTCCGTTTTTGTGCACGGTGAAAAACCAGACAAAATCAGATTGAGGGTTCATGCTCACTTGCGAGACAGTGTTGCTGTATTTTTTTTTCACATTAAATGTTTTTTTTAAATGGCATGTGTTCCCCAGTAAAATTCAAGTCTAGTATATGCTAAGCAGACGGCTATGGCCCATGTTAGAAGCCTGGAAAGGGGATAATACCCATGGAGCTTCCCATGATGTTAATATTAGCCCCAGATAAATATTTAGCCTTTACTGGCTATTAAAATGGGGGATGCCCCCAAATAATGGCATGGGGTCACACCTATTTTAATAGCTAGTATAGGCTAAGCAGACACCTGGGGGCTAGTATTAATAGCCTGGGAAGGAACCAAAAATATTGGCCCCCCTCTAAGGCTAAAAACAATAGCCCCCAGCAGTTCCAGAAATGGTGGATCCATGGGACGCTCCAAATCTGGCACTTAGCCTTGCTCTGGCACACTGCCCTGTAGCGGTGGCAGCAGGGGTTGGGGTTGATGTCACCTTATTATTCCAGGTGACATCAAGCCCAGATTAGTAATGGAGAGGCATCTATAAGACACCCCCATTACTATCCCCATTTTCAAAAAGTGAAATAAAACAAAGACACCGAGTATAAAGTATTTTATTTGAAATAAAGACAGTAGTCCTTTATTGTTCTTAATTAAACCATACTTACCCTCTCACCTATTCCACCTGAAGCCAGTGTCTCTTGTAAGAGAGATAAAATAATAAAGCAACATTATCCTAACCTTTCCATCACCAGGAGCCTACATGTGTCCCACGACGGCACCAGCTCTGCTACATGTGATGGCAGGCTAGAGGGTTGATGGATGCGACCATTCAGATGCAAAGAGGTGAGTATGTTTTTTTTTTTCTACTGATACATCAGCTGATTGTTTTAACCTGCTTTTAAACAATCAGCTGATGTGTCATCTCATTCAGGTCCTTGAACCTGATATTGATCATCTGATCGGTTGCCTGTCGGCAAACTGATCAGATGATATTGCATCTGGATTGGATGTCGCGGAACCCTTGACCCAGGACTACATCGGAGGAGGGGGGGTTCTTTTGTTCAATAAAGATGGAGTCACTAATTGTGGAGTGTCTTATTTCTATAAAAAAAAATGTTTTCTGTGTTGTGTTTTTTTATCTGATTACTAGAAATTCATGGTGGCCGTGTCTAATGTTGGGGTGACACCATAAATTTTGGGCTTAGGATCAGCTAATAATACATAGCTGGCCCTAACCCCATCACTACCCAGTGAGCCACCCGGCACCAAGGCCCTAGAAGAGTCAGATACAGCGCCAGAAAATGCGCTGCGCTGCAGATTCCAGCCCTCAGCTGCCTAGTTATACCTGGCTGGACACAAAAATAGGTTGAAGCCCATGTCAGTTTTTTTTAATTATTTCATGAAATTCATGAAATAGTTAAAAAACAGGCATTCACTATATTTTTGATTCCAAGCCAGGAACAAATATGCCGCTGGGGTTGGGTGCAGCCTTTATCTGCCTGCTGTACCTGGCTAGCATACAAAAAGATGGTGAAGCCCAGATAATTTTTTTTTATTTTTTTATAAAAAAAAAAAAGGGCTTCCCTGGATTTTCCATTGCTAGTGAAGGTAATAGCAAGCAGTGGAGGTTAGCAGCCAGTAGCTGCTTGGGTTACCCTTAGCTGGTAATAGAAAATGCTGTGGGAGCCTATGCATTTTTTTAACCCCTAATGCTAGGGTTGTGGTTATGTGTTTGGGGTTTTATTTATTTAATTTTTTTTAATGAATTTAAAAAAAAAATCGACATGCGCTTCCCCATATTTTTGTATGTCAGCCAGGTACTGCAGGCAGGTACGGGCTGCCCACTACCCCCAGCTGCCTATTTGTACCTGGCTAGGAACCAAAAATATAGGGAAGCCCTGTTTTTAATTATTTCATGAATTTCATGAAACAATAAAAAAAAACTACTTGGGCACAGAGAAAAATATTTTTATTAGAAATAAAACACAACACAATTAGTGACTCCATCTTTATTGAACAAAAGAACCTCCCTCCTTCTTGGTTCGAGGGTCCCACGATGTACAATCCGGATCCAATATCATCTGATCAGTTTTCCGGCAGTCAAGCCAATTAAATAATTAATATCAGGTTCAAGGACCTGAATGAGATGACACATCAGCTGAAAAAAAAACAGTCACCTCTGTGTAGAAACATCGTCTCGGCTCCAGGAACGGCCGGTAATCAGCTGATGCTGTTCCCTGACAGCATGAACTTATCGTCTAAGTTCCGATAAAAAAGCGGCTTTTTACCGCTCAGCCAGTTTAAATGATCCCCTGACAGCATCAGCTCATCATTTAAACCGTCTGGGTGGGAAAATGCTGCTTTCTACTGAGGGACTTCCCAATTAGCTGATGCTGTCAGGGTGACAGCATCAGCAGATTACCGGCAGGTCCTGGAGCCAATTGGACATGTCCCAGGAGTCTGCGGACAGGTGAGTATGCCATTTTTTTTCACTTGGATTTCACTTTAGCAGCGAATGTACAGGCAGCCAGAAACTGCCTCACATATGCTTCTAAAGTGAAAGCACATGTCACACAAGGGGAGAAACAAGCACAGCACCATCAGGTCTTATATAGACCTGATGACACTGTGCAGAAAGCCAATCACTGTAATGCCACAACCAACATGGCTGTGGCATTACAGCGTTTGGCAGCCAATCCTGCATGTGGGCTGGCTCTGTAAAGAGCTCCAACATGCAGAAAGGGAGAGCCGAGCATCTGCCCGAGCATCTTGCCAGTACTTGGTGAGATCTGAGCATCCCGAGTACTGAGATGCTCGGGCGAGCACCGAGTACCAGTGAGCATGCTCGCTTATCACTAATCAATTCCCCATAAACAGCATGAGGCCTTCACAGTCTTTCCATACTGTATTATTCCCCATTGCCTACTTCACACAATATGATAGCCTCTTCTAGTATGATGATCCCACATTGTATGATTCACTTATAGTATGATGCCCTAAACAGTCCCCTTACAAATATTGACTATACAAATAAAAAGACATTACATACTCACCTAATCCCAGATCCTGGTGAAGCTGCTGTCACTGTAAGAGCCAGTCTGCCCATACTATTACTTTGATGCCCTGTGCACCACACTTCATTTCTGTAGGCTGAAGACATAAAGCTAGATTTAAATGAGTCGGTCAACAGGGTAAGGGGTACTCGGATACCGGGACAGGTTGCTACTTCAGTGGGGATCATGGCTGCTCGGGTCCCGGTTCCGTGCCATGGTCACTCAATGGTTGAGGGGAAAATTATTTGGGATGGTGGATTATTATACATGATGCCAACTGTAGTACCTGGTAATGTAGTTACCAGCACTGCACCCTGCCGCTGAGGTGATGGTGATGCAGCTTTGCGTAGTTCAGCTCCCCACAGGCAGAGCTTTACCTCAGGGCAGCGGGGTGAATGAGGGGAGTAGTAGTCCTTGGCTCTGTGTAAGTTCTCCGGGCGGCGGCGGTGAATCAGACAAATACACACAATAGTCTCTGTTTCAGTACCTATTTTACTGATGGCAGGTAGCAGGTACGGTCCAGGAGGGTAACCAGGTGGCCGGTGCAGTTTGGGATATCCACCTCTGAAAGTTATGAAGCCTCCTCTATTTGCGTGTGTGGTGATTTGGGAAAGTTCTGCCTCAAACTGAACTTGCCGCTTTCTCTCTCTCTCAGGATGATGCTCCACATCTGACAATGAGGATCTTTCTGTGGGGATCCCTACTGCTTTCTTTGGGTCCCTGGTCCTATGTTTGGTCAGGTTTGGGGTCTGGTTTTTCTGGGTTCCAGAGGGATTAAATCCTCCTGTCTGTCTGGGCTTTCTCTGCTATGACTGGATCAACATCAGCTTGAGACTCCGTTGTCCAGGTGAGCTAAAGGGCAATTATTTCTGTTCCCCTTTTTCTAGAATTCTCTAACTTTCCACTTGCCTTCATCCTTTTCTAGGGTACAACACAGCTCTGGTGTCAGTCTTTTCTGTTTCTGGGCCTGACATGGTCCCAGCAACCAGCTCTTCCTCCTTCTTGACTCCTCAACTGTCACTCCTTGACTAACTGGCTCCTCCCCCCAGGCCTGGATCTTTATAGGAGATCTTGCTTAAGGCAGTAAGTGGAGCTCCCTCTTTAGGCCTGGGGTGGAAAGTGTTGTGTGCTGTGTGTGCCAAAGTGTACATCCTGCCCTGCACCGGTGGGTCCTGTGTCAATCCCTACAGGAGTGCCACATTCCCCCGTAGTTAACTTCAGTCCTCCAGGACTGAAACATTTTTCAATAAACATAACATAACAATAATATTTACATTTGTAATATGAACAAAGTCTCAAAAATTACAAAAACTAGGGAAAAATAGGTAAAACAGGCAATCAGTCCATTCAACGCTTGTCCATCCTCTTTAACTGGTTGTGAGAATGTCAATATAAGTATTAAGTATTCAGTATTAAGTATTCAGTGTAGGCTTCTGCTTCCCATTGATCATCCAATTTGTGCAGTCTATTTTTTCTCTTCAAAACCAATTCACCTGGTAGTAAGGGTGTTACTTGTGCGCTTTTGTTAAAGTCTGCTTATTGCTTTTCTCTTGATTTTGCCAGACTTCTCACTACACATTCCTGTATTTTCTTATTCTGCTCTTTTCTTCTGGTATCCCAATCTGCATCTGAGGTGTTTTCTTCAGGAACTACAATGCCCATTTCAAAGTCTACTGGCAATTTTCCTGGTCTTGCTCTCATGAGGTATGCAGGGATACAATTTGTTGAGCTCACTGTGATGTTATTGTAAATGTCAACCAGATTTGGTAACTTCTCTGGCCATCTGTTTTCGTTCGTCTAGTGGCAAAGTTTTTAACAATTCTATCACGATGTGATTCATTTTCTCGCACATTCCATTGGTTTGAGGATGGTAAGGCATAGTACGAATCTTCTTGCATCTGTACAAGTTACAGAACTCTTGAAACAGTTCAGCTTCAAAGGTAGGACTTTGATCTGTCAATACCTGTTCTGGATATGGTTTGCAGAAGATGCTTGAAAGGTTCTTGCTGCTGTCTGAGCTGTTAAGTCTTTCACAGGAGCTACCATTAGTAATCTGGAATAGGGGTCCACCAAGGAAAGAGCATAGGTATAGCCTGATCTGCTTGGCGTGAGCTTGACATGATCTAAGACTTCTAATTCCAAAAGGCTGTTTAGTGATGATAGGCTGTAGTGGTGCCTTCTGGATGTTGCAGTCTTTTCTTCTCACTGACCATGGTCCACAATTTTTACACTATTTTTCTATGGTAGATCTCATGCCAATCCAATAGAATCTTTCACGTAACAGGATTTCCAGCTTTTTCCATCCAAAGTGTCCTGCTCCATTATGGTATGCTTCTAACACCATTTGGACGTCTCTTTTTGGAGCCACAATTTGCCATACCATTGCGTGTGTTCTGGGGTTGAGATACCGCCTGCACAATTTATCTTGATAGATGAATAACCTGCTTCTTTCCTTCCACAAATGTTGGGCCTCAGGTGGAGCATTCTCATCAAGACGGGAATCCGGTTGGGTTACCAGCCTCTTTACTAGGCTCACTGCCAGATCACTCTCTTGTGTCTCTTTCTATCCATAATGAGGCAACGGGTTCAATGCTATATTCTGATGGTTTTGATAGATATGGGTTATGAAAAGCTGGGAGTTCTAGTTTCTGCAAGTCATCCACCTCTTCTTCAGGTCCTTGCAGATGTACTTGACGGTTTCTAGAGAGAGCATCAGCATTGGCATTTTTACGGCCTGCCCGGTACTTGATGGTAAAGTCATAATTTGATAGCCGAGCTTCCCAGCGTTGCTCTGACGCACCGAGCTTCGCGGTATCCAGGTGTGTTAATGGATTATTGTCCATGTAAATGGTAAATTTTGAAGCTGCCAGGTAATGCTTAAACCGCTCTGTTTTCGCCCAAACCAAAGCCAAGAACTCCAACTTAAAGGAACTGTAGTTTTCCGGGTTCCTCTCTGTGGGTCGAAGTTTTCTGCTGGCATAGGCAATTACTCTCCCTTTGCCACCTTGTACTTGGGATAGTACTGCTCCCAAGCCTACATTACTTGCGTCAGTGGTAAGTTATAGTCAGGATAAGCCAGTATTTCCTCACCAGTCAGAGCCCGCTTCATCTGCTGGAAAGAGTCTTCTTGCTCCTTTCCCCATTCAAATGGTAGTTTGGCCTACCAGAACATCTTGCAGGGGTGCTGCCATCTTTGTGTAGCCCTTTATGAATCTTCTGTAGTATCCCACCAAACCTAGGAATTGACATACCTCTCTGACAGTGGCTGGCCTCTGCCAGTCCTGGATAGCTGTCACTTTTTCCGGATCTGGTGCTTCTCCATCTGCGCTGACCACATGCCCGAGGTATTGGACTTTTGGTTTCAGCCTGTGACATTTAGATAGTTTAAGTTTTATCCCGTACTGTGCTAGGGCTACAAATACCTCTGGCAGGTGTTCCAGGTGATCCTCATAGGTACTGGAATACACGATGATACTGTCCAGGTATAAGAGCACTGTCTCAAAGTTCCTGTGTCCCAGGCAACATTCCATAAGTCTTTGAAACGTTCCCGATGCATTGCATAACCCGAGTGGCATGCTATTGAATTCACATAGGCCAATTGGTGTTGCGAGTGTTGTCCTCTCCTGGTCTTCTTCTGCAACGGAGACCTGCCAACACCCACTAGTGAGATCTAATGTGGAGAAATAATTAGCAGTCTTTAATGCAGCAAGAGACTCTTCTATACAGGGTAACAGGTAAGCATCTTTGTGAGTGATCTTATTGATTTCCCTGTAATCCACACACATCCTCATAGTGCCATCTTTCTTTCTGACTAGGACTAAGGGGGCTGCCCAGGGACTAACCCCTGCCTCCTTCATGTCTTGCAGCATTTCTTTAGCACACTGTTAGTGATTTGGTGGAACGGGTCTTTATCTCACTTTAATTGGGGGATGATCTTTCGTGGGTATATAATGGTGTACCCCTTTAATTCTCCCAAAATATAATGGATGCTTACTGAATACATGTTCAAACTCTTGTGCTACCCGGTAGATTCCATGCTTCTGGTAAGAAGGGGTGGTATCAGTTCCTATGTGCAACTGCTGACACCACTCCTCCAGTTGTTCCTTAGAGTTGTCCTTCGCCTGGTTTGACGGGGGCAAGGGCTCTACTGCCTGTATATGACTGTCACAGACAGTGTACAGCTTTGCTACAGAAGCATACCTGCGTAGTTTTAATTCTTCTTCCCCACAGTTGAATACACAGATTGGTACTCTTCCCCTGTGTACTGTACATCTACCACCCCTCTGGCTGTCAGTAGTGTAGGTCTGTGTTCTGAATATACCAGATTTACAACTGCCTGGTACTCCTTTCCTCTGAGGCCTATAGCTGCTCAACACCATATCATCATTTCACTCTTTGGAGGTAACTCAATAGGGAACGGGTCTGTTACCCGTACAATGCCAATCTCTCCTCCAGACTGATTTACCTGTTGCTTGTGCATAAGGGCTTGGATTTCTCTCTGGAGAACCCTCTTCTGTCCATTATCAGAAGTCACAGCAATCTGTCGGACTAAAAACAACACTTCTCCAAGGCAGTTTTCAATCACATTAGTACCATTACCATGTAGGGGCATTTATTATTAGGGTAATCTTCTACCACACATAACCCTTGGCCTTTTAACTCTACCCTCCCCAGCCTTATTGTAACTTCTCTAAACCCCACCTGGTTTAGTGGTTGTCCATTAGCTGCAAGAATAACAAAGCTAGAGTCTGAACGTTTAAGATCAGTATCCGACCAAAATTGTATATAAAGGATATGTGAGATGGTGGTAACCTGTAACCTGGTGTCCAGAAGGGCTGAAGTGGGGATTCCTTCTAGCGTAATGTTGAGGTATGGACGACCTCCCACGTACCGACTACGCCAGTCATATGAGGCCAAGTGTCTTACTCCTGATACATGGCCCCCGGCCTCAGGGATCGCTGGTTTAAAGGACATCCTCTTGCGAAGTGGCCTGGTTTATTACAGCGAAAACAGACAGGTTGTCCTGAAGAATCCGTGTAGTCAATGGATCTGCATCGGAATGGTGCGTTGGTCCCCTGAATGGGTGACTTGTTGGTACCCTGAACAGGCGACTTCTTGGTCCCCTCCCTGGGCGACATGTGCTTCTTCTTCATCCATGGGACATCCGCAGGGCAATCAGCTAGCTGGATCTTGCTTGGTGGCTGTGACCCTGGCCAGTATTGCAAGAGTGTCAGCACATAGTCCAAGCTTTTGGTTAACTGCAGCACCTGGTTACATAGGTCATTATCAGAGTTTAGTGCTCCAGCTTGCCTTACAATCTTTGCAGGGTCTTTAAAATTAGGCTCAAATTCTGTGGGAGAGGTTTCAGCTTGCCAAGATGAAGTTGCAAGTTCTGCAGACAATGGGTCTTGTAATACAGTTGTAGCATGGTCTTTTAGAGTATTAAAGCCTACATCAGGATGATCTAAGACTCACATATGTACCTGCTGGTGGTGAAAGGCTGACCTCAATCCAGCCATAAACTGTTCTGCAAGCATTTTTATTTCATCTTCTACACTTGCCGGGTCTACCTGTTTTAAGGACCGGAGTGCCCCTTGTAAACATAGGGCATAGTCTCTGATGGTATCTTGTGGTCACTGTTTACATTTGTAGAATAATATCCTTAGCTCAGCCCGTGTGTGTTTTTCAACAGCAGCTACTGCTCAGATAAAGGGGTGATGGCTCACTTCTGCACAGGGGCCTTCCAGGAGATTACCTGATCCCTGTGGGTCAGTCTAAGCCTGGCTACATCTGTATGCATGTGAGAAAAGTTATAATAACAACATTAATTAGTGACAATGCGTCAACTATTGAAAAATTTCCATGAATGTCTGTCAGCTTTCCTAGCATTAAACATCCCAAAGGGTCCAATGACCCCAATGGAGTAAGCAAAAAATTGCATAGCGTAAAATAAATTGTCTATTTTGACTATGTAAATGAAAAACTAGGGATGGGCGAATCCTAAATTACTCGGAATCGCTAGACTCTAACGAGTCTGAGTCTGGGACTCGCTACTCGTTGCGAGTATAGCGAGTCCAATGTAAATAAATGGGGAAGTGAGTAATTGCAAGTAATTCCTTTGCTGCTGGACCCCATAAAGAGAAAAAAGAGGTCTGGCAGCAGAGGAACAACCTGCAAGTCATTTAATCATAATTTAGAAGCCGTCGCTAAAAAGCATAAAGATTTAATGTGAAACCTGATTGTACGAATCAGGTTCAAACAGGTTCAATCCGGTCCCATAAACAACAATGTTAAATGTGACTGGATTGAAACCGGATTGTCTCGGTTTGTGACGATTCGGGTTAATCCGGTTAAATTTAACAATTATGTCTATGAAACCGGATTGAGGACAGGGACAATTTGGTTTTAATGTTAAACTACCGGATTGCCATTGATTTTCATTGGACTCGCTACTGTGCGAGTAATCGCTTGGAAACTCGCAGAGTACCGAGTCCTGCGAGTCCACTACTACTCGCAGAGTAACGAGTCCTAACAAGTAGATTCGCCCATCCCTATTAAAAACATAAAATTATGCCTTAATTAAGGGGATCATAAGATAATCAGAATGTGCCCATTAAAAATATAAATAGATAATAAATTATTAAAGTTCATACATGTATTGCAAACATTCAATGAAGAATGATGGACTGTCCATTCCATCTGAAATTACAAGTGAGCACTGCCCATGGTTTCCCTTGGATAGCGCCTATAATTATCTCATGATATATGAGTACCCCGCCTTTTGGTTTTGTGCTGATGGTGCCATCCCTTTGCCTTATATTCGTGGCTATTTCTAATTGCATAAAATTATTGCCTGCTTGCCCCATTGTAAAGAAAGATCCTGGAGCCAAACTAAAATGTGAACTTACAGTGATAAAATTATCACTAAAATGATGTGGTCCGGCAATATGTTCCTCCACCTCGATATATGTTTTGCCCTGCGTTATTACGGGGATGTGTTCAACTTCTTCAACATAGTAAGCCAAAACAGTTAAACCCAGCTGTAAAGCAGGAAGCCATATTGTTTTTGCTTTACCTCTCTATGTCAATTTAACATAGGGACATGCACAAGACATCAATGTCCCAGCACAAACGGTGCATGGTCACTACAATAAAGTTTGCACCTGTTGGGTACTACGGGTGCTTTATTACTTTTCATGGTAATTGGGGTATTATTCATACTCAGAGGACATTCAAGATAGTATTACTATTTGCGTGGAACTCATGGAACATTATTTGCATTTGTGGAAAATTCAAGGGATATTTTAATCTGGGTGATGCTGTAGGGACATTATTAATTGTAAACAGCTTAAGAGGATATTATCACGGTTTATGTGGCATTGTGTGGAAATTATTACTCTTTGGGGTACTTGGCTCATGAATGCTAAGGGGACACTCAAAGGACATTATTACATTTGTTGGGTACCTTAACCCTGCTGTTCTGTTCGGGTTATAGCGACCCGTAGAAATTTTTTTGTGGCCCTGTAGATATTTTTCTATAAGTTTCTAAAACTTGAGGTTACTTGACTTTTCCTCATTTGGGGGGACCTATCTATGAGTATTTTTTCTTTTGTGTTTACTTTTAGCTACACGCCGATTTGTACACTTGTTGTTGCATCATTTTTTTACAGCTGTGAGGCCATATTTTCAGTGAAATAAAAAAGAGTTATAACCTCAGTTGGGTCTATTTATTGCATCTACTATTGTATATCAATTTATTTATTTCCTGGGGTCATACACGATCTGCCGGGTGTATGCATTGAGATCTGTGCACCATAACAATGGCTTTATATTGATTATTTTTGGTGCGCAGTCTATAGTAAAATGTAGAGCGCATCCAGAGAGATCACTAGGTGTGAACTACACGTGTATATTCTGCGCAGAAATTGGACTGCGCAGAACGCGCTGTGTAAGAAGGCCTTATTTTGTAAAACTGAGCTCTAAAGGCCTCCAAATAATTTTTCAAAAACTTGAAAACTTGGAAAAGCACTAGTTAGGCCGTATATTGAGGAAAGAAAGGTAACACCCAGAACAGAAGGAGCAGCAGGCCTTGTACAGAGCATCCAGCAACATGCTCAGGAAAGTAAAACCATGACCTCCACAACCACTCCTACCCCCATGGGCTCTACCAGCTGTGCTTCAAGAATAAAAAGAAAAAGGTGTAGCTATTGCCGTTATTCTTGTGATAATAAAACAAGTATTACATGTTCTGGATGCAACGCCCATGTTTATTGTTCTTCATGCAAGAATACATAAAGTAATATTACCATGTGAATATATTCAAATTGAAGTGTTTATTATTTTTAATTTTTTCTCACAAAATGTTTTTTTCACCGCAACTGCGACGATCAGCGTAAAACGCTGATGTGAAAGCAGCCTAACTCTGATGAAAGCGGTAGGAAACATGAGTGACCTAATTAGAAAGAACATTCCTTAAGGGAAATTATAACATCAGGAAATAACATTAGTTTATTCTGTCTTCCATATGATGGTACTATTCAAAGGGCATAATCTCTACTTAGTAAGTAAAACTGGGGACCGAGGGGGTTTCACTCAGACTAAATTTGTGACACCATGGCCTCGTACACCTGTGTTTAAAGCTGGGTAAATGGTCCTGTTTGGCCAGGCTGGATATTTTCTAGTTACTGCAGAAAGGGGGTATTTGGCAGAAACAAGTTACCATATATACTCGTGTATAAGCCGACCCGTGTATAAGCCGACCCCCTACTTTTGCCCCCAAAACCTGGCAAAACCTATTGACTCGTGTATAAGCCGAGGGTGGACCCCAGCACAGGTATACAGCCCCCAGCAGTGTGGTATACAGCAGCCCCAGAGGTATATACAGCAGCCCCAGTGGTAGTATACAGCAGCAGCGCCAGTGGTATATACAGCAGCAGCCCCAGTAGTTAGTATATAGCAGCCCCAGAGGTATATACAGCAGACCCAGTGGTAGTATACAGCAGCCCTGTGGTGTATACAGCAGCCCCAGTGGTAGTATACAGCAGCCCCAATGGTATATACAGCCCCAGTGGTAGTATACAGCAGCCCCAGAGGTATATACAGCCCCAGTGGTAGTATACAGCAGCCCCAGAGGTATATACAGCCCCAGTGGTATATACAGCCCCAGTGGTGGTATACAGCAGCCCCAGAGGTATATACAGCCCCAGTGGTAGTATACAGCAGCCCCAGAGGTATATACAGCCCCAGTGGTAGTATACAGCAGCCCCAGAGGTATATACAGCCCCAGTGGTAGTATACAGCAGCCCCAGTGGTATATACAGCCCCAGTGGTAGTATACAGAAGACCCAGAGGTATATACAGGCCCAGTGGTATATACAGCCCCTGTGGTAGTATACAGCAGCCCCAGAAGTATATACAGCCCCAGTGGTAGTATACAGCAGCCCCAGAGGTATATACAGCCCCAGTGGTAGTATACAGCAGCCCCAGTGGTATATACAGCCCCAGTGGTAGTATACAGCAGCCCCAGTGGTATATACAGCCCCAGTGGTAGTATACAGCAGCCCTAGTGGTATATACAGCCCCAGTGGTAGTATACAGCAGCCCCAGTGGTATATACAGCCCCAGTAGTAGTATACAGCAGCCCCAGTGGTATATACAGCCCCAGTGGTAGTATACACCAGCCCCAGTGGTATATACAGCCCCAGTGGTAGTATACAGCAGCCCCAGAGGTATATACAGCCCCTGTGGTATATACAGCCCCAATGGTAGTATACAGCAGCCCCAGTGGTATATACAGCCCCAGTGGTAGTATACAGCAGCCCCAGAGGTATATACAGCTCCAGTGGTATATACAGCCCCAGTGGTAGTATACAGCAGCCCCCAGGGAGTATATAGCAGCCCCCAAATGCTGGCACTGGCCCCCCTTGTAAGGCCCCCCCCTGCTGCTTATCTTACCATCCCGGTCTTCTGCTCAGCGCCGCTCCTCGGTGCTCTGTTCTCCATGCTCCGTCCTCGCTGCATCCGGGATCCCCGGCCGTCGCGCGATGACGTCATATGCCTGCGACGGCCGGAGATCCCGGATGTAGCAGGACGGGAGCATGAAGAACGGAGCACCGAGGAGCGGCGCTGTGCAGAAGACCGGGATGGTAAGATACGCAGCGGGGGGGGGGCCCTTACAAGGGGGGAGAGTGCCAGCATTTGGGGGCATATATGCATTGCTTCCCCCTGCCGCTGATTGACAGGGGGAAGCAGTGCATATATAATGAGCGGCCCCGACTACCGTATTGACCCGTGTATAAGCCGAGGGGGAGACTTTTCAGCCCAAATTTTGGGCTGAAAAACTCGGCTTATACACGAGTATATACGGTAGTTGATATACAAGGTGCCTACCCCCAGTTAACCTACTGTCTATTTACAGACTTGCAATTTTAATATTACAATCTAGGTTTTCCTGGAAACGTAAAGGGTTGTCCAGTCTAAATCTGGTAATTCTGCAGTTTGCAAGCTGGGATGGACCTCAGTTGTACGGTATCCAACAGCACCACTAGTAAGCGTGGCCTTGCTCAAAACAAGTGTATGGTGTGGGTGCATCTGACTAGTCGGAGCGGAGCGGATATCTAATGGGTTGTGATCCTGCTTCACACACTTATATGTAAAACTCCATTTTACTTTATAATTGTTTTGCTTATTTATGTGTCACTTTATTTTTCACATTTTATCTTTCATTGTAAGCACTGTATTTGTTATGTTAAAGTTTAAAGCTTTAATATGTTTTCTCCTAGAATGCTCTAAAGAATCATAGTCTTTCAGAAACTGTGTAACCATTTGACTGTAGGCCCATAATATATTTTTGGGGCTCATCTTCCTGTGTTTGATGAGTGATGGCAGTGTGTTGAGTATTTGGGGTTTGTGGACTGTTGCGGGGTGTGATTTATACTCACTTTTTGATTCACACCCAGGGCCATGAGGTACTTAGAAATGGGCTGGTTTGGTCTCTCAGGGGGACAAAAGGGGTTGAGACCTGACTCCGTGGCTCTGCGGAGTCGCTAAAAATCCAGGGGAAATGAATTAGGGATGAAGGATCATGACGCCTCCTGCGGTATTCGGCTATTTGGGCCGACGCTGCCAGACAGGACCACTGGGAATGATGGATAGGCAGCTATGGTGGTATCGCTTCCCATGGGTGGAGTGTATCCCCAGGGCAACTGGGAAAGTCTATGGCATTAGAAAGCAGAACGGAGGGTGCAAAGCAACAGACAGACTCAAGGTTGTTGTTTCCTCGGGTCCTTTACTGGTGGTGCAGGTACAGGACGGGACACTGTCAGGTGATGGTACTGGAGTCCATGCAACGTGGAAGCAAGTCGAGGTTGTCCTCACCCTGCAAGTTCAGAAGCCTCCTGCTGCATGTCTTCAGCGGGTCCCTGCTGCTGCCTAAAGCTGAACTGTGGCACTCTCTCTCTTCCTGCGTTGAGCTGCTATGGCAGGCAGCTTAAGCCCTTCTCCAGCCCCACTTCATTGGCGGCTGCTCCGGGACTTCTTATGCTGCTTTTCCTGCAGACACTGTGGTGTGGCTGAAGGACCTGGAATCTCCCACCCTCTGGTATTAGCTGCCGGGTCGTTAGGCCCTGCACAGCCTTGGACTCCGGTGTCCGCTTCTGGTGCTCTGCACTGAGGTGAGCTCAACACCGCTCGACTCCCAGGCTCACCCTGACTTCCTCAGACCCTCGCTTACGGGTCCCTCAAGCTATGTTTCTGCTACCCCAGAACGAGCTTAGCACTGGTCAAGTTCACAGGATGTCTTTCTCCGTACTGCTCCGTACTGAACTGACTAACTCCACCCCTTACCAGAATTTAAAAGGGAGCTGCCCTGAACCCAGGTTTAGCGCTCCCTATTCAGGCCTGGAGGCAGAAAAGGTGGTGTGCTTAGGCTCACCTGGTGTGGTTATCCTTCGTTGCATCCAGGCATGACACTATCCCCCAAGGGAGGCAATAACATTGTGGCATCCGGACTCTGGGGTGCCACGTTTTTAGTCTATAATAGAAGTTGAGTGACTGATTGACTGGGAGATGAAATATTAACCCTTGAAGGCACACTCCGCGTCATGGGCTGAGAAGTTCATACATGACAATCTTCTTTACGTTGCTATAAATAACTGTACTGTATATTTGTTTATATGTTCAGCTAAACATGTATATATCAGCCACCATCTCTGTATGGTAGTAATATTGGCCTTGGTCTTTGTATAGCGGTTTTCAATTCGAAACAGAAATGTCATCCTCTCAGTTGCCCAGTAATAACCATTATAATTGTGATGCACCTATGTAGTTGCAAACATGGTTACTTATATTAGGGGAGTACTCAGATGTGCTTTGCTTTCCTTATGCTGTGCCTCTAGATACTCCCTATTGAGAAACAGAATGGACCTTCTATTCGTCAATCTGCCAATACAGTACATTTCCCGGTGGGATAAGGGAGAAACAACAGAACAGACCTGAATAGAGTTATAGAGTTTATGAGTTTGTTCATTGACTTTGAGAGTGGGAATTCATAAATAGCCATACATGAACCTAGCATTCTGTGTTTGGAAAATTACATTTCCTCTGCACTCAGGCTGTGACTGTAATGCTCTTTATAATAGGCAATTATAAACAGTAATAATTAGACATTGTTAAATAATGAAATGCAAGTACAGAATAAGAGTTATTAAATGTATATATGTGGTTTATACTGTAAATGTGATGCTATTTCTAAAAGCTTTGTAGATTTAATAAGAACACTTCAGTAGGATAATTTATTTGAAACGTTATTTTTGCTGCACACTCAAGAGTAACGAAATCTTAAAGTCAGGCTACCCTGAATGCATTTTTATTCATGAGATCGCTTTCACTGTACATCGAAGACACCAATAGGCATATGCATATGTTTCCCTAAGCATATGGTACGAATATTAGATGCACTTTCTAGTCTCTGTTTACTATTCCAACGTGAGGCTGCCAAAGTGGGTCCTGCTGAGAATAATGTCTGAACCAAGACAAACTCATCTGAATTTCATGAAATCTCTGCTCGACACCATGTCAAAGGATTGCCTCCCCTTCAACCTTCTCTCAATGATGGCGGTACAGTAGTATTAATATCAAGTATACAAACTGTATCAGTCCTTAAAAAAAAAGAGCTTTCCCTTAAAGCAGCATTACTCAGTTTACTCTTATACTTGCAGATGATTTAACCTGTCTGTCTGGAGAATTAAAAGTTTTAGCTGGATTCTTTCAGGGTTTATTTTTTTGATACATTTATTTTTTTATAGACATAAATATTTACATTGTTTTTATTTTATAAATGTTAGTTTATAAACTTTTGACAAGTCAATGCTAAATAGTGCGAATTCATTAAAGTATTCTATGTTCACAAATCAATCTTTTGAGCATATAAAATAAATATTTTGCTCTACATAAGATTTTTTTTTCTTTCATTAATTCATTGTAAATTTCATCTGTTTTTCAGAATCATAAATGACGAAACCTGAATATTTACTAAGGTTCCTGTCCAGCCTTGTTAGAATGTAATACATTATTAGGAGGGATCTATCATGTAGACAGGTATGAAGACATCTGTTAGAAGGGCATCTATTAGGTGTCTTAATAAGAGAACTAGAAAGAAAGACTTTAATGGCATAATGATATACGGTAAGCTATGCTAAAGGATCTTCATTGTTGAGGATGAATTAAAGCCAGATTTAGACAAATTTATTTTTTCCCCCTATCTGTTTTCTTTCAACCCATAGAAATGAATGGAGCTTTAGAAGATTTTTTTAAGCATCCTTGAGTTTGCAGGTGTTTGGACATCTGCAGAGTGTTTTTGGAATAGTGCCAGATGTGGCAGCAGCTGTGAAGTCCAGGAACCTTACAATGTTCCTTACAAATATTGACCAATATTTTCCATAAATGTAAAGTATAATGTGCCACAAAAAAAAGTCTAAAAATCACTGGATTATATTTATGCTTCCCAGAGTTATTGTCACACAAAATAACACTGGTTGGATTTTAAAAATTTGGTCTAGTGGTTAAGAGAGCTTTATATTTTTTTTATTGTTATTATTATTATTATTATTATTATTATTACCAGAGCGGTGGCATCAGGATCGGGGCCCTTGAGTGCTGTCTCTTTTCCCTCTTGTGTGCTGTTTCTTTTCATCCTTGCGCACAGTCTCTGTGCCCCCTTGTATGCTGTCTGTGCCCCCTTATGCACTCTCCTTTTCCCCCCATGTGCGATGTTTCTTTTCTCCCTTGTTGGCTGTTTCCCCCTTTGTGTGTGCTGTCTCTTCCCCCCGTGTGTGTGCTGTCTCAGTGTCTTTCCCTTTGTGTATGCATTTGAATTTACCAAATGGCTGCAATGAAAGGGGTCTGAATACTTTCCATTCCCAATGTATGTAACACCCCCGCCAGAGGCCTTTGAATTAGGAGAACCCCATATGGGGACCCATACCCCCTCCCAGCAACTATCCTTATAATAAAGCGAAGCAGCTTGATGGCTTTATGGGCCAATTGAATGTCAATCCATTTTAAATCAAACTGACATACAAGCATGTGTGGCGCCCCTGCGGGTATTAGCCACAGTATAAGATCATAATAGTTGCACTCACTTAGAAAGCCAAGCCACTGCACTACCACCTTTGGCCAGTAGGGGGAGCTCCAGAGACACCAGAGACTTCCCTAGAGATAAAACACTGGTTTGAGGTAAATTTTCAGACAGTTGGAGCCAGGAGCTCAGAGTGACAGGAGCTGCATTGAGTTCCTGAGGACTGGCTGACAATTTCCAGGGCCAAGCCATCGGTCTGAGGAGGAGAAAACTGATAAGAGGAACACTTTCAGAATCGGGTAGCATCATTATCTACCCTAGATAAAAAGCGCAGATACGGATACCGGATCCGTGGCTGCATTAGTTATATACAATACAGCAACCGGAAAACGTGAGGTAACAACAAGCTTCACAGGGCCAGACACAGCAACATACTAAGAGTTCAGCAGTACTCCCGGAGGGGGTAAGCAGAGAGAGACAAAGGACTCAAGTTGCCTGTTGAGTGGGACCCAGAGAGGACAGATTTGGGCCGGCAGCGAGTTCACACACGGCAGCAGGGCCACATAGACAGCGCAAGCAGGAGGTAAAGGACCCGGTGGGGCCTGAGCAACTGAACCCCTATTGCAGACTCCGGAGACGGGACTTGTTGTATTATAGTTTGGTTGAAAGTAAACCAGTTAAACCTCATCTGTGCCTCAGCCTCTGATTTAACAGCTACCATCTATCCAGGATTGGGACCATCACCGCTGAGAGAATTTGCTGTGAATCAAGTAAGTGTCTGTGCCCTTAACATCTCCTCACCATACTTCCATCTTCATCCATCATTAACTTTAACATCACCTGTCCAGGGGACCCTACAGCCCTACCCGGAAAAGGGCTATACCATCTCAGCTGCCTCTCACCATCATCCCCTGGCCAGTACAAGGCAGCGGTGGCCATATATAGCCACATTATTCTGGGTGGCGTCACGACAATAACATCTACAAACTTTATAAACTATATAAACTTCTAAATCCCCTGTAAATACCCCCCTTTTAGGAGTGTGCCAGCCTGGGGCCACGGCCTGGGTCCAGCCACCAGTGACTCCCCCAAGGAAAGGGACCCTGCGCCGGGTATCCCGGTCCCCTAAGCTGGGCGGCACATCTCTCTTTGGCGTCACGAACAGGATTTACCGTGCCTGGTTAAATCGGGTACTGTGTGCCGTGATTAATGCCGAAAATTGTGAGAAAATCTGAGAAAAATTGACTTTTTTATCAAAAAGTGATTTTCCCATTGGAAACCATTGAAATAGACTTTTCCCCATTGACTAACATTGAAACAAAATGGCCGCCAGCCTCTGAGGTAAAATTGCATCATCACTAATTACCTCATAACTGCCACAGCACGAGACTGCTTTTTGAACTGTGTCATAGCCCTGAGCTCTGATCTGACTGAAAAATTTCAGATTCCGCCATTACTGAGCTCACGGCGAGCAGAAGCAGCAGGTGGCGTGTCTTTGTGGGCGGTACCAAGCTGAGAGCTCTGACGTCGGCAAAAGGGGAAAACCAATCCTGCTGCACTAGCGGAACGATTATACGCCATCCCGACGGAAGCAGAGGACCGGAAGGGTCCGGATTAACTAAGGGGGCGCAACATGTCGCAGCACGGAGACGCCGAAACACCCGGCGACACAAATGCAGCTGAAGCACAGAACAGAGCGCTCGGCAGCACAGCGGCGCAAGGTGCAGCGCCTATTATGCCGATGTTGATGCCATATACCCCAGGTGCTCCATGGCTTCCAGTGTATGAAGGTAAGCCTAATACTTTTGATGATTTTAAAGAAAAACTGCTGGCCTATTTAAACATGTTTCCAATGGCAGAAGCTCAGCGTGTCGGTTTGCTGATGGCACAGTTAAGTGGTAATGCCAAGCGAGAAGTCACAGCATGGTCCGCTGATCTAAAAGACACTGCTGAGCATATTCTAGCTGGATTAAAGGCAGTATTTGAAACTACTGCTGGTAGCAAAGCAAAGACCAAATTCTTCAATTGCAAACAAAAGGCCAATGAGAGTGTGAGAGACTTTGCCCTGAATTTACAGGAGGCCCTTAAAGCGCTTACACTGGCTGAACCAATGTTTAACACTGGCGCTGATAAATTGTTAAAAGATCAATTCATTGAGGGACTATTAACCCCTTCTCATCGAGGGCATGCGAGTATGCTGACTTTCAAGGACCCTGAAGTGACATTTGCCCAGTTAAAGGAGAGCGCTATTCGTCTCCAGCAGGCAGAGGCACTTTGGGATCAGGATCCTGAGCCATCCCTTACAGAAACCCCTCAACAACAGAGAATGCCAGTGACATCAGTTAAGCCCCTGGAGGCCAGTGTTAATGATGCTTTCCAGCAAAAGCTTGACTCTCTAACAGACATTGTCACCTCAATGGCTAAAACCATGCAGGAAATGAGAGAATCACAGACTACATCCAAGATGGAGTTGGCGAACCGCAGAGAGGATATTCCCTGGATGAGACCCCAGAGATACCCAGCGTGGAGAGGACGACCCAACGACCGTTACCAGCCGGATGGACAGCCTATTTGCCGCCGTTGCCGGAAGCCAGGCCACATCGCCCGCAATTGTGATTTAAACAAGGATCCCCTGGGAATGCGGGCCGCTTCGCAGGAGTGAACTTTCAAGGCCCAACATCCTGGCACGATAAGTACGTCGGAGGACGTCCCATTATCCCCATCGTGCTGGACGGTATTCCCCTCAATGCCTTGTTGGACACTGGTTCCCAGATTTCATCTATACCACATATCCTTTATAAGAGGTACTGGGCAGATTCAGACATTGATAAAAGACCATCTAATGTTGAGCTAAGTATATATGCTAGTAATGGAAAATTGGTACCGCAAGTAGGATTTAGAGAGATGACCATTAAGATTGGTAGAGCAGAATTAATAAATCAGGGTATCATAATTGTTGATGTTAACCGACGGGAACCTTTTGTATTGGTAGGTATGAATGTTTTAGAAAATTGTTTTTCCGAGGTTATTACTATTTTACAGCAATTTGCGGAAACTGCCCAATCCTGCCAGCAGAGAATTCTCTGGAGAGAGATAAAAGCATTGGTGCTGAAGCAACAAGTAGAGGTTGCAGGTGGAGAAATCGGCAGTGTGAGGGTAAGTGACCCAACTCCTATAGTAATACCTCCAAAAACTGAAATGCTGGTATGGTGTAGAGCAGCCATTGGTATTAAAGGACGAGATTACCAAGCCTTGGTAGAGCCTGTGTACACTGATAGTAGACCCACGATATTAACGGCTAGAGGAATAGTCGAGGTACACAGGGGAAGAGTGCCCATACGTCTTTTGAATTGTGGAGAGGAAGAGGTCACTTTACCAAGGTACGCTACAATGGCCAAGCTATACACTGTTGACAACAATGCCATCACAGCCATTGGGCCCTTGAATCCGTCATGTCAGGCGGACGACAATGGTTCAAGTGGAGAATTAGAAGATTGGTGTCAGCAGCTGCATATAGGTACAGATTCAACACCTACCCACCAAAAACAAGGGGTGTACCGACTAGTAGAAGAATATGAACGGGTCTTCAGTAAACACCCATTAGACTTCGGACAGATTAAAGGGGTAGAACATACAATTCCTACCGGTAACCACCCACCAATAAAAGAGAGATATAGACCCATACCGCCCGCTCATTATCAATGTGCTAAAGACATGCTGAGAGAGATGAAACAGGCCGGGGTAATAAGAGACAGTTGTAGTCCCTGGGCAGCCCCTCTGGTAATAGTTAAAAAGAAAGACGGAACCATGAGAATGTGCGTAGACTACCGGCAGATTAATCACATTACCCATAAAGACGCCTACCCCTTACCTAGAATTGAAGAGTCATTAGCTGCTTTAAGATCTGCTAACTATTTTTCCACCTTAGACTTAACAAGTGGGTATTGGGAAGTCCCTGTGGCTGAGGAAGATAAAGAGAAGACAGCATTTACCACACCAATGGGTCTCTGTGAATTTAATTGTATGCCGTTCGGACTCTGCAACGCACCCGGTACCTTTCAGCGATTGATGGAATGCTGTCTCGGACACAAGAACTTTGAAGCCGTCCTTCTGTACCTAGATGATGTAATAGTCTACTCAAAGACTTACGAACAACATCTACAAGACCTGGCAGAAGTGTTCGAAGCCTTATCCCGGTATGGTATGAAGATCAAGCCATCAAAATGTCACCTTCTAAAGCCAAAGGTACAATACCTGGGACACATTGTAAGTTCAGAAGGAGTAGCACCGGATCCCGAGAAAGTAACCGCAATAAGGGATTGGCCAAGACCTACCAGCGTGAAACAGGTGAGGCAATTCCTGGGACTGGTGGGCTACTATCGTAGATTTATCCAAGGGTTCACCAAGCTAGCAGCACCTCTACAAGACATCCTGGTAGGGCAGTCGAAGAAGCCTTCAAACCGCAATCCTCCTTTCCAGTGGAGTGATGAGAGGGAAGATTCCTTTGAAAAGTTGAAGAAGGCATTGACCAGAGAAGAAGTTCTGGCATACCCCGATTACCATCAACCTTTCATCCTTTACACAGATGCCAGTAATGTGGGACTGGGAGCAGTACTATCTCAGAAGCAAGGAGGCAAGGAGAAAGTCATCGCCTTTGCAAGTAGAAAGCTCCGGCCTACTGAAAGAAATCCTGAAAATTACAGCTCCTTCAAGTTAGAACTACTGGCAGTAGTCTGGGCTGTGACTGAGCGTTTCAAACACTACTTGGCAGCTGCAGAATTCACCGTCTATACTGATAACAACCCATTGACCCACCTGGATACAGCCAAGCTAGGTGCGCTGGAACAGCGATGGATAGCCCGGCTGTCTAATTACAACTTCGTGATCAAGTATAGAGCAGGCCGAAAGAATGGAAATGCAGACGCCTTATCCCGGATGCCGCAGTTGAGAGACGTGGAAGAAGAACCGGTAGAACTTGAAGAAATTGAACTACCCGCCTTCCATCGTCCCAAGGTAGGACAGTATCAATCCAGTGCCTACCAGAAACATCAACAGGTGAATCTCAACCCATTAGCACACCACAGATGGGCTGACACTCAAGACAGCAATCCAGCTGTGAAGTTGGTGAAAGAACTGCTGACTGAGCAAAGTGCGTATCCCAATGAAAATGCACCGAAAGAGACACATCAACTCTGGAAAGAGAGAGGCAAAATGTTCCTGTACCAAGGAAAGCTGTGCAGAAGATATACCAATCCAAAGACGCATGAGCTAGTATGGCAGATCATTGTGCCTAAACAAGATGTAAAAATGGTCCTAGAAGCTTATCACAATGGTGCTGGTCACTTCGGGTGGAAAAAGCTAGAAGTACTTTTAAGAGACAGATTCTACTGGGTTGGAATGAGAAGATCAATTGAAGAATGGTGCAGAAACTGTGGTCCGTGCAACCTCAGAAGAAAAGATCTAAAAAACCAAAGAGCACCACTCCAGCCTATAGTTACCAAGCAACCACTTGAGCTCGTAGCAATAGACCACGTGAAATTGACACCAAGCCGGTCCGGCTACGTCTATGCTTTAACCATCGTGGACCATTACTCACGCTTCCTGGTAGTAGTGCCCGTGAAAGATCTCACTGCAAAGACAGCAGCTAAGGCGTTCCAGACATACTTTTGCAGACCCCATGGATATCCGGAACAAGTACTCGCAGACCAAGGCACAGCATTTGAATCAGAGATCTTCAGAGAATTTTGCAATATGTATGGCTGCAAGAAGATCCGTACAACAGCCTATCATCCGCAAACAAATGGCTTATGCGAAAAAATGAACCATATTGTAATCGATCTCTTAAAGACTTTACCAGAGACAGAGAGAAACCTATGGCCAGAGAAATTGCCTGACTTGGTAGACCTCTATAACAATGTCCCGGTAAGCTCCACAAACTGTACCCCAGCTTACCTTATGCGTGCAAGACCTGGCAAGCTACCAATAGATCTAGAAATGGGCATCGTAAAACCTGACGCAGAAGTGCAGGATTCCAACTGGGACTCCCTACGCCAACAACAGTATCGCCAAGTGCAAGAATGCGTAGAAAGGAATCTCCAGAAAACTAGAGAAAGACAAGAGCAATACTTCAACCAGAATGCTCTAGCAACCCCATTAAAACCTGGTGATCAAGTGCTCAAGAGAAACCGTCGCACTAATAAACTGGACAATCAGTGGGAATCCGTCCCATATACAGTTTTACCAATGAGAGTGAACAATCCTAAAATGTGTCTTATAAGCAAAGATGGTGGATTAACATCAGTACTAGTGTCAAGAGACAATCTAAAACTATGTCCAGAGACATTGAAAGAAAAAGAAGTCATTCAACCTGAACCAGAAGTTATTCAACCAGTACCGGTTCAACCTGTTAACGAAAAAGAAGAAGATGGAGTATATCACACCTATTTAGGAGACTTTCCTAAAACCTGGCCAACCTACAATGGTGCAGTAGTAGTTCCCATGATGGCTTTCTATCAAACACCAGACCCTGTACCACAAGAAGTCCCAAGACAGGAAGAACAAATTCCTAGTAATAATAGTCCTGGACACGGTGGAATTGCCAACCCCACAAATGTGGAATTATCCCTAGCAGAACCAGAAGTACTTACTAGGTATACGTCCACTCACACCATCACATTGAGTACACCCAGTACACAAGCGTTACGCAGATCACAGCGTAGTACTCAGGGTCAATTACCAGCAAGATATGCAGACTACCAAATGTAAATAGATATTTCAACCAGAAATATCTGAAAGGAGCTTGTTTAGTTGTTAATCAGTAGTTATTAGATGTAACGTTAAAAAGCTCAGTACCTACAGAGACTATTCTGTATGAACTACTTGCATATTCTTGAACTCTTTTCTTCATTTATCAGCCCGGAGGCGGTAAATTAAAGCTCCGGAAAGACTGTTTTTTGAACATTCTTAAATTATTCATAAACTTTGTTGGAAAAATGGACGCTAATTGCAGTGCCTTTCCTAACAAATAAATAGCCCTCAAGGACAGAGCTGTATTAATGGACGCTATTTGAAGTGACTTTTTACAAGACTCTATTTTTTAAACTTGAGTGGTTTTTGTAACTTTTTATTTTTTTTTAAGACTCTGTAGATATTATCTGTTTTATCTTATGTTTATTGTCCCACAGTCCCGGAGTACTGTTCTTAACTAAGGGGGAATGTGGCGCCCCTGCGGGTATTAGCCACAGTATAAGATCATAATAGTTGCACTCACTTAGAAAGCCAAGCCACTGCACTACCACCTTTGGCCAGTAGGGGGAGCTCCAGAGACACCAGAGACTTCCCTAGAGATAAAACACTGGTTTGAGGTAAATTTTCAGACAGTTGGAGCCAGGAGCTCAGAGTGACAGGAGCTGCATTGAGTTCCTGAGGACTGGCTGACAATTTCCAGGGCCAAGCCATCGGTCTGAGGAGGAGAAAACTGATAAGAGGAACACTTTCAGAATCGGGTAGCATCATTATCTACCCTAGATAAAAAGCGCAGATACGGATACCGGATCCGTGGCTGCATTAGTTATATACAATACAGCAACCGGAAAACGTGAGGTAACAACAAGCTTCACAGGGCCAGACACAGCAACATACTAAGAGTTCAGCAGTACTCCCGGAGGGGGTAAGCAGAGAGAGACAAAGGACTCAAGTTGCCTGTTGAGTGGGACCCAGAGAGGACAGATTTGGGCCGGCAGCGAGTTCACACACGGCAGCAGGGCCACATAGACAGCGCAAGCAGGAGGTAAAGGACCCGGTGGGGCCTGAGCAACTGAACCCCTATTGCAGACTCCGGAGACGGACTTGTTGTATTATAGTTTGGTTGAAAGTAAACCAGTTAAACCTCATCTGTGCCTCAGCCTCTGATTTAACAGCTACCATCTATCCAGGATTGGGACCATCACCGCTGAGAGAATTTGCTGTGAATCAAGTAAGTGTCTGTGCCCTTAACATCTCCTCACCATACTTCCATCTTCATCCATCATTAACTTTAACATCACCTGTCCAGGGGACCCTACAGCCCTACCCGGAAAAGGGCTATACCATCTCAGCTGCCTCTCACCATCATCCCCTGGCCAGTACAAGGCAGCGGTGGCCATATATAGCCACATTATTCTGGGTGGCGTCACGACAATAACATCTACAAACTTTATAAACTATATAAACTTCTAAATCCCCTGTAAATACCCCCCTTTTAGGAGTGTGCCAGCCTGGGGCCACGGCCTGGGTCCAGCCACCAGTGACTCCCCCAAGGAAAGGGACCCTGCGCCGGGTATCCCGGTCCCCTAAGCTGGGCGGCACACATGACATAAAGAGCATTGACTTTTTGGATATTTTTATAAAGGTTCATTCAAATCAGTACATACAAACTGATATTTTTCATAAATCTACCTCAGTTAATTCACTCCTGTATGTTTTCTTGGCCAATAATAAGAGCACTATTCATGCTGAAACGGTTGGTCAATTCCTGAGGCGAATATGTTCCTCAGATCATAAACTTAAGGAACAGGCTAAGAGAGAGGTTACAGTAAAAGGATCATAAAAAGAGTATATATACAGGCACCAAATACCCCACGTATGAGTTTGTTTCACCCCAATAAAAAGAAGAACAAAGGGTTGACTTCTAACTCTGACTAGAAAGACAAGTTTATTACAATGTTCAACCATGACTGGCAAACGATGCGTTCTATCTTGAGCAGACATTGGTAGTTTCTTAATCCGATAGCTTTTTTGAAGGACTCGTTATTTGAGTCACCTTTGATGACTGCAAATCGTAGTAGAATTTTGGGGGATGTATTGGTCAGGAGTCATTATGTTCCCTAGACACCGGGCTTCTTTGGGTCAAGAGGCCAACAAAAGAATGCTAACCCTGTGGTCACTGTTTGGCCTGCAGCAATGTTGTTTGCTCTGTCTCCTTCATATCTGCCGATGGTCAGCAAATGGATGATATCAGGCAATATATATCTGGTGGAACATGCAATGTGGTGCATTGTACTACTTGTGGGTGCCCGTAAATATATGTTGGTCTGACTTCTAGGAAGCTGCTCGTCAGAGAGAGGGAGCATTTTAGGGACATTACGGTGGCCCAAACAGTTGAAGATGTTACTGGTCTTAAAACTTTGCCCTGCCATTTTTTGGGGCACCATGGATGTAACACCAGTTCTCTTAAGATTAGGGGGATCGGTGAGGTCCTTGGGGTATCAGGGGGGCAATGTCACAAAGACTCTTGCCTAAAACACGAAACAAGGTAGATGGTGACACTTGGGGCCATGACACCTCATGGATTAGTCTTTACGTTTTGCTCCATTCTTGTGACCATCCACCACTTAGTCCTATGATATTATGCAACTAAAATATTATATTGCTTTTTTTTTTTGTATATATGTATATTAGTGATGGGCGAATCCTAAATTACTCGGAATCGCTTGACTCTAGCAAGTCCGAGCACAGGACTCGCTACTCGTTGCGAGTCTAGCGAGTCCAATGTTAATGAATGGGGAAGCGAGTAATAGCGAGTAGTGTGAGATTTACAAATTGCAGATGTGTCTCGGAAGCTTCAGCCTGAAGCAATCCTAGTTTTGTCATTTATTTGCATTGGACTCGTTTACTTTGTAAGTAATCGCTGGGAAACTTGCACAGATAAGAGTCCTGTCTGCTCAGTGTGCTGGCTGCCAGCTCCAGGGTCCTAGAGCCCGCCTGCTGCCTGATGTAGCAGAGCTGAAATTGTTCTCAGTCTGCTCATTCCCTGTGTACAGACATGAATGTCTGTGCACAGAGATGATGTAGCAGAGCTGAGATTGTTCTCAGTCTGCTCATTCCCTGTGCATAGACATCTATATCTATGCACAGAGGATGTAGCAGAGAGGACATCGCGTTTTGGACTGCGTCGGACAGAAGAGGATTTTTTTAATTAAAGATGGAGTCCCTAATGGCTTTTTTTTTGATTTCTAATAAAAATTTTTCTTTGTGTTGTGTTTTTTGTAAAACAATTTAATAGAAATTCATGGCGGTCATGTCTAATATTGGCGTGACCGCCATAAATTTCGGGCTTAGGGCCAGCTGATAATACAAAGCTGGCCCTAATCTCTTTATTACCCAGCGTGCCACCGCTACCAGGGCCGCTGGAAGAGCGGGGTTCAGCGCCAGAGGATGGCGCTTCAATGAACGCGCCATCTTCTGGGGCGGCTGCGGGCTGCAATTTGCAGCGGGGGGTGCCCAGAAAGCTTGGGCATACCTGCGCTGCGGATTCCAGCCCCCAGCTGCTTAGCTGTACCTGGCTAGACATAGAAATTGCGCGGATCCCCACGCATTTTTTTTAAATTATTTCATGAAATTCTGAGATTCTGACTCTGACTCTGAGACTCTGACTCTGAAATTCATGAAATAATAAAAAAAAAATGCGTGGAGCTCCGCGCAATTTCTATGTCTAGCCAGGTACAGCTAAGCAGCTGGGGGCTGGAATCCGCAGCGCAGGGATGCCCAAGCTTTCTGGGCACCCCCCGCTGCAAATTGCAGCCCGCAGCAGCCCCAGAAGATGGCGCGTTCATTGAAGCTCCATCCTCTGGCGCTGAACCCCGCTCTTCCAGCGGCCCTGGTGGCAGTAGCACGCTGGGTAATAAAGGGGTTAATACCAGCTTTGTTATACAAGCTGGTATTAAGCCCGAGATTCTTAATGTCAGGCCACGTTTGACCCAGCCACTAAGAATCTCCAATAAAGGGTTAAAAAAACACAACACAGAGAAAATTTTTTATTTGAAATAAAAAAAAAAGCCATTAGGGACTCCATCTTTAATTAAAAAAATCCTCTTCCGTCCGACGTAGTCCAAAACGCGATGTCCTCTCTGCTACATCCCCTGTGCATAGATATAGATGTCTATGCACAGGGAATGAGCAGACTGAGAACAATCTCAGCACTGCTACATCATCTCTGTGAGCAGGCGGGCTCTAGGACCCTGGAGCTGCACAGAGCAGACAGCAGGACTCGGCTCGCAAAGAAACAGCAGTTACTTTGCGAGTTTCCCTGCTATCACTGGCACAGTAGCCGAGTCTAATGCAAACAATGGCAATCCTAGTTTTGTCAGCGTTTCTGACAAAACTAGGATTGATATTGATTTGCATTGGACTCGTGCGAGTAATCACTGGGAAACTCGCAGAGTACCGAGTCCTGCGAGTCCCTTACTACTCGCCGAGTAACGAGTCCTAGCGAGTAGATTCGCCCATCCCTAATGTATATACTATGTTGATATTAATGTTTTTTGCATGTTTTTTAGGGATGAGCGAGTGCTTGTCACTACTCGGTACTCGCACGAATATCTTGGTACTCGGGGTGCTCAGCGAGTACCGTGTAATGCTGCGATATTCTTGCTATGCCCGGGGTCCACCTCCCTGCATGTTGGCGCTCTTTAGAGAGCCAGCTCGCATGCAGGGATTGGCTAACAGCCACTGTAAAGCCACAGCCCAGTTGATCAAGTCTTTTTAAGACCTGACCGCGCAGTGCTCATCACTTTGCTCCACAGACAGGCAGTGTAGGTGCTGCAGATTGAGGGACAGATTTGTGGCCTTTCAGCTAGTGTAGGCGCAGGGCTGCTAATCTAATTACCACAACAGTCCTTCTGAGGACTAATAGAGCTGTATACAGACAGGGAGGCAGGGTATATAGCAAACTTCGCTGTACCAGTATACCAGCCTGCATCACATCTAGGGCTGGTGTACAGGCTGGAAATCTCATCCATTCCAAAACAGTGCTTTTAGGGATTAATTTAGCTCTCTATAGGCAGGAGTGGGTTGTAGCGGAGATTAGGATACGCCAAAACACTCTGTATTCTCGTGAGCGTTTGTGTCTGACCGTTCCACCTGCTGGGATTTAACATCAAATCTGTAATCTCAGTGTCCAGCTAAAAACCAACTCTTGTCTGCATTCATTTACCATTTATGAGCGGCAGGAGTGGGTTGTAGTGGAAATTAGTATACACCAAAACACTATGTATTCTCGTCAGCGTTTATGTCTGACCGGTCCACCTGCTGGAATTTAACCTCTAATCTGTAATCTCAGTGTCCAGCTAAAAACCAACTCTTGTCTGCATTCATTTACCATTTTTGTGTGGCAGGAGGGGGTTGTAGCGGAACTTAGTATACGCCAAAACACTCTGTATTCTCGTCAGCGTTTATGTCTGACCGGTCCACCTGCTGGGATTTAACCTCTAATCTTTAATCTCAGTGTCCACCAAAAAAACAACTGTTGTCTGCATTCATTTACCATTTTTGTGTGGCAGGAGGGGGTTGTAGCTCCAATTTGTATACGCCAAAACACTCTGTATAATCGTGTCAGCGTTTGTGTCTGACCGGTATAGCTGTAATTTAATCTCTAATCTCAGTATCCAGTCAAAAACAACTGGCCAGCATTTTCAGTTGACAGGTGAGTGCGTTTATCAGTAATGATTCCAACTGCGTCAATAAAAACAAAACGCTAGCAGCAGGGCAGGCCAGGACTTCCAAGGCGTACAGGGACAATTCCTGCCATGTGTCCAGCTTGGATACCCAATAATTATAAGGCACAGAAAAATCTAGGAGCACTTTCATACGATCGGCAAGGTTGTCCTTCAGCATGTTTACAAACTTTGCAGTCCTTGTGACAGTACCCCGCACCTCAGGGCCTGTGCTATTGGAGGGGCAGAGAAAATTCTCCTAGGTCTTTGAGAGTGTTCCCCTACCTCTGCTGGATTGGATTTGTGCCTCTCTCGGCCGGACGCCTTGGTTGTCCACCAAACCATGACCTCTGCCGCCAGCGTTTTCAGATGGGAATTTTTTGACTAATTCCGCAACTAGGGCCCTCTGGTACTGCAGCATTTTTGTAGACCTCTCCGCCTCGGAAATAAGAGAAGTAAAGTTCTCCTTGTAGCGTGAGTCTAAAAGTGTCACCAACCAGTAATGAGTATCCCCCAAGATGTTGATAACGCGAGGGTCACAAGACAGGCAGCATCACATAAAGTCAGCCATGTGCGCCAGACTGTTAACAGGCAAGACTTCAGGTCCTCACCAACAGGATGACTGACCATGCTGTCTTCATCATCCTCCTCATCCTCTCCCCTGTCCTCTGGCCATCCACCCTGAACCGACGATATAACAGTTGTGCATGTATTACCGTCAATTACGCATAAAAGTAGCTCCATTTCTTTATCCTCGTCATAGTCCTCCAATGCACGTTGGGATGAAATGAGGCTTGGCTGTGTGTAATCACCCCGTACGGTTTATTGCTCCAACTAATCGTGCTCCGCCTACAATGCATCGTCTTTGATTTTGAGCAGACAGCGTTTTAGAAGACAGAGAAGCGTCATAGCCCCTCACCACCTTGGTGGAGTCCTCAAAGTTTTGAAGGACAGTAAATATGTCGGACATCCATGTCCACTCCTGAGGTCTTATGTGTGGAGTTTGAACCGTATACCGATGGCCTAGTTGATGCAGGTAGTCAACAACTGCCCTCTTCTGCTCACAAAACCTGACCAACATGTGCAGTGTGGAATTCCAAAGCGTGGGGACATCACACACCAGTCTGTGAGCCGGAAGCTGCAAACGTTGCTGAAAGCTGGCAAAGGGGGCTGAAGCAGTAGGTGACTTTCTAAAATGGTCACACAGGCGGCGTACTTTTACGAGCAGATCCAACAGCAGCTCCGGGTAGGATTTAAGAAACCGCTGAACCATGAGGCACATGGGCCACGCATGGAACATGTGTCAGCTCGCCTCGCCTCAGAGCCGCCACCAGGTTCCGGCCATTGTCACACACGACCATGCCTAGCTCTAGGTTCAGCTGTGTGGGGGTGCGCAGCCCATAGATCTAATATAAAAGTCTTCAGGACCTCGGACAGCGCAAATAGTATACGTACATTACGTATAGTATGCGCACAGCTGCAAGTGGCGCCGCAGCTTCATTCAGAAAAATGTACACAGCTGGCAATAGCCGGCTTACTGTACAGCCAATATTAACCCATACCATGTTGTCCTGAGTGGCCAGCATGTCTCTAGGGGGGGTGGGCACCCCCTAGTGACATGATGCCAACAATTATTATTAATATTTAATGTATTTTAACATATTGTACAGTATGCTCATCTTTGCGGTAGCAGGGATGAGCAAACTAAACGGTAACCGGATTGCTCCGGATTACACATCCGGAGCAATTCGGTTACCGTATTGCGGCTTCAGCCACACATTTTGCATGAAAAATGTGTCTGAAGCTAATTGCGTTCACCGTATTCAGATCTGGATGCGGTGATTGCAATTCTTAATTAAAGTGTGACCCTAGCCTTATTTCAGTAATTCAATACATAAAGTGAAACGCATATACTATAGAGTCATTACGAACAGAGTGATCTATTTCATGTGTTTATTTCTGTTAATGTTGATGATTATGGTTTACAGCCACTGAAGACCCAAAGGTCATTATCTCAAAAAATTTAAGTATTTTTTGCATTGACTTACTGAAAAAAATAACTTTTTGATGATATTCTAATTCATTGAGATGCTGTATATGCAATGTAAACTTACTTAACTTGTAATTTATGACTGTTATGTTTTAATGTTTAGTGAAATGGAAATAGGAAAAAATAGAGGGGTTATCAGTTATAAAACAAATTGATCATATAGAAAATACTTAAATAAATACACTATAATGTCTACATTTTATACTTATTGGTGTTCTACATATTTCTTTTGACATCCATGTTTATGACCAAAACCTTTGGTAAGTTTTATTTCATGTTAAAAGGGACAAACCCAGTTGTCACCACTTACACATACATGATTCCTGAATACAAACATTTAATATTCCATGAAAAATTTTTTTCTTTCTGCTTATCTCCAGTCATGGAAAAATAAGACATGTCCGCTCTACTCACCAGACTTGTAAATGATGCAGTCTAGTGGTTTATTGAAGGACCATGATTGACATTCACTTCTCAATTCTTATCTTTATTTTGGCTGGACCTTAAGTCCTTTTTCTTCAGTGAACCACTCCTTTGCTTGCAAGTCTTGCGAATGTCTGTGACATTTCCATATTCTTCTACCCATGAGCATTCAGACATATGATTGATATTAGTGTCTGATGGTGAGTGACCTCTGCCTCCAACTTACAGCTCCATTCAAATGATGGAGAGGGTGCTGCATGGCCGAGTGCTTTCTCTTGATTGCAGATCCAGTAGAATAGAAACTGCACTATTAAATCAGATTAAAGCTGGAGGGAAAGCTCATTGTCAACGGATGATTGAGGGTATAGCTAAAGGAGGAAGCTATTAGTATCCGGATAACTTTGGGGGTTATCTATCAAAAAGGAGAAAATGGTAATAGAAGCTGAGCTTCTGGGGGAAATCCTCCGATCTGAGTTTCTTGAGTTGCTGCAATCATTTTTCACTCACATGTTCAAATGTAACCCTAGCACTGCAGGGTTTCTAACCTTTAAACATGTATTAAACAGTTATAGACAAGATTCTAATCTTATCATCCACACCTTGTGACGCAAGATTTATCACTTAATCTTCCTTCTCCTCCGACAGCAACTTGATGATGCAGTGTGGTGGATTATTATGTAAATTCTATGCGGTGACCTAGTGCTTCTGGCCCTTAAAACAGATGGGCCTGATTCAAATCAACATATTTTAATTTTCGCAGTAGGGAATAACCACTATCCATGCATTATGTTGCTTTGCTATGCAAATCACAAACAGATCATTACCATAATCTCAACAGTTACTGTGGATAGTAAGGTTTGGATTATAGATGAACATGCAGCCATAATTGATGACATCTCCTGTCTGTAGGTGCCTTCAGATAGATGGATTTGCCATCCATCATAAAATGGGCAGTTTGTTGCTATTTCAAACTAGATAGTTTTTTTTATTGAAGGATATCTTAAAAAAAAATGAACCTCACATTGAGGATGAAAGTAAAGAGGAAATAAAAGGAGGCCCCATGGTATGTGTCAAATATATCCACTATAACTATTAGAATGTTATAGGAGATTTTGTTTTTCTCCATGAAGCAAAAATGGCTGTCCCAGGGCAGAAGTATTCCCTTGATTTATTTTAGGCAAAAAATATCCTCATACAGATCAGGAATAAACCAATCAAATGGTGCTCACATGACAGTAATAGACAAAGTATATATTAAAGTACCATACACTGCCCTTATGATTTGGCACGTACAATACATACATGATATACACTAGTGGCCAAAATTGAGGCAACATCCTCAAGATTTCTGATTTTTTAGCATTTTGCTAATATAAATCAAAAGTTCATGACAGTTTTTGATTTCACAGTAAGGTTTTTAAGTAGAAATAACAAAATCTCATATTAGCAGGAAATATGTTCATTTGTCAACAAATTGGACACTATTGCCATTTATTTGTCCTATTTTTATATCTAACACTAAAATGTTAATACTTAGTTGGATAGCCCTTGCCCTTGATAACTGCCTGGCATCTACTTGGCATGATATCTACCAGTTTGTTTAACCCCTTCATGACCCGGGAATTTTTCATTTTTTCATTTTCGTTTTTTGCTCCCCTGCTTCCAAGAGCCATAACTTTTTTATTTTTCCGTCAATATAGACATATGACTGCTTGTTTTTGCAGGACGATTTGTACTTTCATATGCAATAATTTATTTTACCATATAGTGTACAGGGAAATTGCGAAAAAATTTTAAATGCAGTAAAATTGCAAAAAAAGTGCAATGACATTTGTTTTTTGGGTATTTTAGTCGCCATGTTCAGTATATGATAAAACCGATTAGACGAAGTGATGCCTCAGGTTGGTACGAATTCGTAGACACCCAACATGTATACATTTACTGGTATCTAGGTGGTGAAAAAAAATTCAGAAGTTGGAAGAAAAAACAAAAATTTACTTTTTGCGCCATGTTCTGCGACCCGTAGCATTCTCATTTTTCGGGATCTGGGGCTGTGTGATGGCTTATTTTTTGTGTCTTGAGCTAATGTTTCTAATGATACCATTTTTGGGGGGGAACCACAGTTTTGATCGCCCGTTATCGCATTTCATAGCAATGTTGCAGCGACCAAAAAAAACAGAATTTTGGCGTTTGGACCATTTTTTCCGTTATGGAGTTTACGGCTTTCATTAACGGATTTAATACGATGATAGATCGGGTAATTCTGAACGCGGTGATACCAAAAGTATTTTTTTTTATATTTTTATTGTGATTGGGGGAAAAGGAGGGTGATTTGAACTTTAATATATATATTTTTTTTTTTACAGGTTTTTAAAAATTTTAATTTTTCATTCATTCTTATTTTTACACTGCCTCTTTAAGAGGCACCTTGCTGCACAGTCCAATCGCTTCTGGGAGATACAGATGAGCTGCAGCTCATCTGTATCTCTCAGAATCGCGGACCTGTTGTGGTTGGCAGCGCCTGCCAACCACAACATGGAACTGCACTCTGACAGCATCCAGGGTCTAGCCAGGACCCCGGGCTGTCACATGAGCGCCGGAGATCTCGCAATACCATCGCGGGATCTCCGGAGCAGGCGGGGAACAGCGCGTTCCCCGCTGCGGCCGCCTTAGATCCCGCTGTCAGTGATTGACAGTGGGATCCAAAGGGTTAACAGCGCCAATCGGATCCCGGATCCGATCGGCGCTGTTACCCTGACATCTCAGCTGATGAGATCAGCTGAGATGTTGGGGCTTTGATGTGAGCTCCGCGCCGGAGCGACGTCCTCCTATGTCATAGGTAGGGAAGGGGTTAAATCAGATGGTGTGATGATATGAAACAATAATTTGATAATGGCTGCAATGAGTTGCTGCTTGTCAGGGGCGGACCCAGACTGTAGTGGGCCCTGGTGCAAGAAATTTTTCGGGGGCCCCCCCCTGGAACTCAGTGCCAGAATAGTGCCGCGGGTGTGCATCACAGCCAGCGGCGTAGCAACTGTTTGTGATGCCCGGGGTGGTCGAAAAATTTGCCGCCCCTTTGGTTATTGATAATCTGGAAGTCTACATAGTATATACTGTCTGCCCCTATATACAAGAATATAACTACTATACTAAAACACAAAGAGAAGGGGTGCAATTGCTACCTCTTCACAACCCCAGTGTATGGCAACAAGCAGGAGTCAAGGAGGGCCCGGGGCCGAAGTAATTTTCGCCGCCGTGCTGTGGAGTTCATAATGTAATATAAATGCAAAAAACCTTTATTCTTAATATTATGTCACAATACCGGGATCTGAGGATCTTCTATTTCGAGGTCAGGGGCTCTCTGTTGCCATGTTGCTATCTGTCTCGCTGTCTTCCTCTTTTGACACTGCAGTGTGGTGGACAAGAGAGCATTAACTGGTTAATAACAAGAAGCATGGAGTGTACTGAGCCATAAACCCTCCCCATACCAGTAGGATTACTATATGGATTTTAGTATTAGGGTACAGACACACTGGCGTGAAACTCTGATGAGTGCAATGTGTGATTTTCTTGCATTGCAATCAATCTCTGAGAGCAGATTGGGGAGTGTCGGACGCTTTTTTCTCATCCAGATTCAGGATGAGAAAAAAGTTGCAACATGCTGCGACAGTATGTGATTCCCGCGCAAGACTCACCAATGCAAGTCTATGGGTCTGACAAAATCACGGACCGCACACGGACAGCACACGAACCATCAGAGTCTGAGGCTGCATTCACACATTGCGTATTTTGCTGCGCTTTTTTACGCACGCTTTTTCAAAATACGCAATGTGCATTTTGTCTGCCAGCAAAGTGAATGGGAAATTCACTTTGCAGTGCAGATATTGCGCAAAAATACGCAGTGCGTTTATGGGAGAAAAAGCAGCTGCGTAAAGAATTGATATGTCAATTCTTTACGCAGCTGCTGCTCCTGCGTTTTCTCCCTGTGATGTCACAGTGGGGAGGAAGAATCCTGCTTCCTCCTCCCCTCTGTGACAGCTGTGGCCGCCCATTAGATTTCACAGTGTATTAATATACACTGCGAAATCTAAATTAAACAAAGGCAAATGTATGGAAAATAAAAAAGAATGAAATACTTACCTCTCCGACGCCTTTACCCGGTGTCCAGTCTCCGGTGCCAAGACCTGCGGTGACGTCAGATGGGCGTTCCCGGCGCTGATTGGGCGCTCGCGGTCATGTGATACATCACATTCTGGGGTAAAGAAAGCGCAGTGTGTGAAAGCCCCTGCGTATTTTGTTGCGCTTTTTTTGCGTGGCCGAAAAACGCGGCAAAAAGCATGTGCGCAAAAAAGCGCAACAAAATACACAATGTGTGAACACAGCCTGACACGTTTTTTTCACGGATACATTCTCATTCTGCAGCTGAGAACACTGTAAAATGTTCCTGTAAATGATTCTACAGTAATAGCTGCTGAGGAAAACAACAGATTGCACACAGACATCACACGGATGTGATCTGAGAGAAATGTCGCACACTCGCACAGCAGTTGGATGCCAAACGGACTAAAAAAAACAGATGTCACTCGTCCGACTCTCCTGGAAACAGACCGATTTTAAGGCGGCGGGAGACAGTGTACCACCATGTCCCTAGCTCCGTGCTGTGCACAGTGTACCACCATGTCCCTAGCTCTGTGCTGTGCACAGTGTACCACCATCTCCCTAGCTCTATGCTGTGCACAGTGTACCACCATGTCCTCAGCTCCGTGCTGTGCACCACCATGTCCGCTGCCCACACTCCACCATGTCCTCTGCACACCCTCCCTCCACGTCCTCTGCACACCCCTCCCTCCACGTCCTCTGCACACCCTCCCTCCACGTCCTCTGCACACCCCCCTCGTCCTCTGCACACCCCCTACGTCCTCTGCACACCCCCCACGTCCTCTGCACACCCCCCACGTCCTCTGCACACCCCCTCTGCACCCCCCCACGTCCTCTGCACACCCCCCACGTCCTCTGCACACCCCCCACGTCCTCTGCACACCCCCCCACGTCCTCTGCACACCCCCCCACGTCCTCTGCACACACCCTCTGCACACACCCCCATGTCCTCTGCACACCCCCCACGTCCTCTGCACACACCCCCATGTCCTCTGCACACCCCCTCTGCACACCCCCTCTGCACACCCCCCCATGTCCTCTGCACACCCCCTCTGCACACCCCCCCACGTCCTCTGCACACCCCCCTCATCCTCTGCACCCCCACCCCACGTCCTCTGCACACCCCCCACGTCCTCTGCACACCCCCTCTGCACACACCCCCATGTCCTCTGCACACCCCCTCTGCACACCCCCCCACGTCCTCTGCAACCCCCCTCATCCTCTGCACCCCCACCCCACGTCCTCTGCACACCCCCCACGTCCTCTGCACACCCCCTCTGCACACACCCCCATGTCCTCTGCACACCCCCTCTGCACACACCCCCACGTCCTCTGCACACCCCCTCTGCACACCCCCCCATGTCCTCTGCACACCCCCTCTGCACACCCCCCCACGTCCTCTGCACACCCCCCTCATCCTCTGCACCCCCACCCCACGTCCTCTGCACCCCCCCCACGTCCTCTGCACACCCCCCCTCGTCCTCTGCACACCCCCCCTCGTCCTCTGCACACCCCCCCGTCCTCTGCACCCCCCCCCCCCACGTCCTCTGTACGCACCGTTATGTACCACTACCTTGTAAAGACAGTCCTAGTTCCTCCTATCTGGCAATTCTTCTTGCCGGGCAAAATGTAGCTCCGCCCACCTGAGTCACATGTGCGTGACGTCATCACAGGTCCTGTTCTACCCTGCATCTGTCCCCGCCGGCAGTGCTGTGAGGTGAGGCAGGAGGGCGCGATGACCGGGGGGGGCGGTGAGATGTCCAGGGGGGAAAGAGTGAGGTGTCCAGGGAAGGGGTGAGGTGTGCAGGAGGCGGGGGTGAGGTGTCCAAGAGGCGGGGGTGAGGTGTGCAGGAGGCGGGGTGAGGTGTCCAAGAGGCGGGGGTGAGGTGTGCAGGAGGCGGGGGTGAGGTGTCCAAGAGGCGGGGGTGAGGTGTCCAGGAGGCGGGGGTGAGGTGTCCAAGAGGCGGGGGTGAGGTGTCCAGGAGGCGGGGGTGAGGTGTCCAGGGGGCGGGGTCACCTGGCCGGGGCTCAGAGCAGGAAAAAAAAAAAAAAAGTCGCCGCTCTCCCTGAAAAGTGCAAGAACAGTGCCGCGGGTGTGCAGCGCCGCTGACACCCGACAGCACCACCATTCTGTCTGTCTGACAGGGGACCTGCCGCTGGAGCCCCAGGGGCCCCCTAGCTGCTCGGGGCCCTGGTGCAGCTGCACCAGCTGCACCACGGTAGTTCCGCCCCTGCTGCTTGTCTGAAGCCCGCTGTTTTGAGCCAAGCCCAGAGATTCTCAATAGGATTAAGATCTGGGCTTTTTCCTGGCCAATTCAATAACTGGACATAATTGTCCTTGAACCAGTAGAGACATTTTTTAGCTGTATGGCATGAGGCTCCATCTTGCTGACAAATAAATGGTGCTCCTTCACCAAATACATCACGTGCTGTAGGAATGAGTTTATCCTGAAAGACTTCTTTGATATACTTTTCAGCATTAACTGTACCTTCAATTACCTGCATCTGTGGTGGACATGCAGCCCCATAGCATAGCACTCAGAGGATGCTTCATGGAGGGTACTGTACACTCTGACAAACAATCCTCTCCAGGTCGTCGTCGAACATAGCGGACACCGTCGCTGCCAAAGATGAATATGCGTGTCTCTTCGCTCCATAAAACATTTCTCCATTGTTCACTGGTCCATTTAGAATGTTCTTTGGACCACTGCAGACGTTTCTGATGCTGTGAGGCATTCAAAAATTGCTTTTTTACGTAGTATTCTGGCTCTTAACCCCGCGTTTACCAATCATCGTCGAACTGTGAAAAAACCACAACTGCCGCGATTACCGCATAACGGCCGCACTTGCGGTCCACTTGCGGCAAGCCCCATACAATGTCTATGGGGCTTGCGGCAAGTGCGGCAAGTGCGGTTTCAGCACTTGCGGCAGGTGCGGCCGTGAAAAAAATGCGGCCACACCTGCCGCAAGTGCCGAAACCGCACTTGCCGCACCTGCCGCACATTTACTGCAAGCCCCATAGACATTTATGGGGCTTGCCACAAGTGTGCCACAATCGCGGCCATAATGCGGTAATCGCGGCAGTTGCGTTTTTTTCACCGCAACTGCCGCGATCAGCATAAAACACTGGTGTGAAAGGACCCTAACTAGTTTATTCTGTATTGAAACAGCTCTTGAAACTGCTTACACGCTTTAATAACGCTGGCCGGTGAGATCCCTTTTCCAATTCGTTCTCCAATTTCCCGGTAACTGTACCTTTCTTCTCTTATAGTAACAGCTTTGGCTCTCTTCTTATTTGACCACTCCTGTCTAGTACTGCTGGCCAAATCAAATATCTGACATTTAAATGAAAAAATGGTGAAAATCACTTAACATGTTATTATATCACACTGTTAAATCGCAAATTTAATTAATTAATTATTAATTATTAAATTAAATCACAGCTTAATTTTCATCAGCTGGCTATCCTACAAAGAGGCAGTCATTAATGCTGCACGTGAAATAAAAGATAAGCAAATGTGTGTCAATTTTATATCATACAATATATATATCAATATTTATATCTGACAATATAACAGAATAAAATCATGTCATTGATTACATTTTGATGACAAATTGGCTTTAAAACGCCTAAAAAACGCCTTTTAATCGCACAATATCGGTCTTATATCATACCCAGGTCACTATAAACAAACATAGAATACATATCGCAGATGAGGGCATGTGTTCAAGTAAGTACCGTATATACTCGTGTATAAGCCGAGTTTTTCAGCACAAAAATTGTGCTGAAAAGTGTCCCCCTCGGCTTATACATGAGTCAGTAAACAGCAGCCCTCCCCCCTGTTCTATATACAGGCCCCCCTGTAGTATAATACAGCAGCCCCCCCCCCCCGTGCTATATACAGGCCCCCCGTTGCTGCCGCCGCACACCTGTAAAAGAAGAGCTTACATACTTACCCTCCTGTGACCACGCACGCATCCCCCGCTCTCTTTCCTGCTTCTACCCGGCGTCCATCCACGTGACCGCGCTCCGGTAATGACGTCATTACAGGAGGGTAAGTATGAAAGCTCTTCTTTTACAGGTGTGCGGCAGCAGCAACAGGGGCCTGTATATAGCACGGGGGGGAACTGCTGTATTATACCACAGGGGGGCCTGTATATACCACAGGGGGAGGGCTGCTGTATACTACCACAGGGGGCCTGTGTATACCACAGGGGGGAGGGCTGCTTTATACTACCACAGGGGGCCTGTATATACCCCAGGGGGGAGGGCTGCTTTATACTACCACAAGGGGCCTGTATATACCACAGGGGGGAGGGCTGCTGTATACTACCACAGGGGGCCTGTATATACCACAGGGGGGAGGGCTGCTGTATACTACCACAGGGGGAGACTGCTGTATACTACCACAGGGGGAGACTGCTGTATACTACCACAGGGGGAGACTGCTGTATACTACCACAGGGGGAGACTGCTGTATACTACCACTGGGGAGACTGCTGTATACTACCACTGGGGAGACTGCTGTATACTACCACTGCGGAGGCTGCTGTATACTACCAATGGGGAGGCCTGTATACCTGTGCTGGGGTCCACCCTCAGCTTATACACGAGGCAATAGGTTTTCCCAGGTTTTGGGGGCAAAAATAGGGGGGTCGGCTTATACACGGGTCGGCTTATACACGAGTATATACGGTATGTCAGTGAAAATGTTCATTAAATATTGGTGATGGTGAAAAACTGCAGGTATTGCCAGAATTTTGGCCAGTAGTGTATACTATGTAACAATCCCATAAAATTGGTCTACTCCAGGTTGGACTAAGTTCTTATTTTTAAGCTATGATATCAATGTTTGTGGCTAGAACAGTATGAAGGTGAATTTTGTAGGACTATCTAGCATTGCCAAATGTATTATTATGGTGGCAGGCACAACAGTAAGGACTAGGTAAATAGGTAAAAGAAAACATCCTTAAGTGCAAATTATGTGGATTTAGTAATGAATAATGATGGGCGAACCCAAACTGTAAATTTTGTTGTCCGCACCAAACATCTAGTGTCCATTGGCTGTGAGAGCGGTGAAGTCATCTGAGTTTCCCTGATTTCATAGCTGGGGTACTGACATCACCACTCTCACAGCCAAGGCTGTCAGAGATGTCAGTATGTGCTGGAGCTCGTGGGGAGTAGTCACTTTAATATCATCGCTCAGTGCGAGGTCTAAATGTAGCAAAATCAGGGGTCTTTGAAGGTCCTCATTGTGGATCACCGTCAGAGCTGCAAAGGTGTTTGGGGTTAGTAAATGGGTAACAGAAGGTGTCTGTCATTTTTGTTTCAAATACATAATTTTTCTTTGTGCCTCTGTCTCTTAACTATTTACTTATAGAATTGAGAATGTCGGGGTCTCATAGAGACCTGTACACCACCAATCCAGGGCTTTATGTTAGCTGTCAACTCACAGCTGTCATTAAATCCTTATTTTACCCTGCTTGCCACCGCACCATGGCAATTGGGAAGAGTCTGGTAAAGCACCAGGAATGGTGCATCTAATGGTTGCACCATTTCTGGGGTGGTTGTAGGTTGCTACTTTTAACCTGGGGGCAAATAACTATGGGCCTCAACAGCATGAGCATACCAACCCCCAGCTATGTGCTTTATTTTGGCTGAGTATCAAAAAGTGAGGAGACCCCATTCCATTTTTTTAACATTATTTATTAAAATAATAATTATTTATACAAATTTTTTTTAGAAAAATGTGGGTTCCCCATAATTTGATATCCAGCAAACACAATGCACACAGCTGGGGGCTGCAGCTTGCAGCTGTGTGCTTTATCTGTGTGGTGCATCAATATACAGGTGATCCCAGACTATGCAACAACTAATCACAAAGGGCTAAGTAGAGGAATATACATGAGGCTTAATGAGTGGACCCTGAAGTAGTTTGACTGCAGCATGGAGACTGGTAAAAATGATTTTCCAGTTTTAATTACCATTTCGCTTCCTTTTGCAGCCCCCTAGCACTAACTACCTCTGTTTTATAGCACTCAAATTTGGGTCTCCATAGACTAGGACATAGGGGAATCTGGGTTCAGTGTTAAGTTTAGGGCAAGTCTTGTCCTGCAATTGGGCTTTTTTGTTAAAGTCCGGCTGGATTGGTCAAGTCAAAACATCTGAGGGTTCACCCATATCTAGTAATGGGCTCTACTGCCTAAAATTATATATTTTTTCATCTTACATCTAGGCACTTTAGGCTTTAACTTGGGTTCGGCCATGATGACAAGGTTCTATACTTCATGGACGCAATTCATCATTTGTAGGGGGAGGGGATTAAATAATTTTTTCCATAAAAAGGTGCCAATGGAAATCAATCTTCATGAAGTATATATGTTGTGGGACTTCAAAAGTTTCAATGTGAGAAATATTAGAGATAATTTTGACTCAAGGAAGACTTTGATACTTTTTGGTAACTGAATGGAAATGACAGACGAAACCATGAAGGATTCATCTGCAAAATGAAAGTCACTTGCAAATTCAGAAGTATGTTTCTATGTGGCACCCCAGGGTTTGGTTGTCACAGATACACCTGGGACAGAGAGGGATCTCCACACAGGTAAGGCCGCACACAACACCTTCCATTCCAGACCTGAAGGGGGAGCTCTTCAATCCGACTTCAGGCGAGGTCCCTGTAAATTCAGGCTTAGAGGCGGAGTTAGTTAGTGTAGTTCCAGGGAGGACTGTGAAGACATCCTGTGACAGAGCTGTACTAAGCCTGTACCAGTGAGAGCAACTAGCCAGCGTGAGGAACCCTAGAGCAAGCGTTGGAGGTAGGAAGAGTTGCTAGGAGGAGTGGAGCCATCCCGGTTTGCCCCAACGGAGCAGCGCTAGAAAGTAGAAACCGGAGTCCGTGACTGCAAGGGATCTATCAGTCCAGTAGTAAAGACCGGAGGCCAGGAAGACTTCAGGTCTCCTGGCCACAGCTGCACTTGAAGGCACACTCAATTAGCAGAGCCAGGGACTGCAGTGGATTTAGCGGTGCCCAGCAACAGGGTTCTCATCGCCTGCCATACAAGTGAGGACCACAGGAGAGGGTCAGCGCTTAGCCTCAGACAGCCTGGGACCAAAACAGACAAAGCGCAAGAGGGAGGCCTCATAACTTGGGTGTGGAGATCCTGAACTGTTAAAAGACCACCCAGACGCGTATCATCAGAGACTATACCCTGGACTATACTTGAATGATCAGTAAAAGGTACGGAAATATCAACCCTGTGTGTGACTGTTATTGCGGCCCCAGATCCTGCTCCATCCATAGACTGTCCTGTAATCCCCATACAAAACAACTGCCCCGGGGATCCTGCTCCACCTACGGGTACCGTAACCATCTTGCTGCCCTACCATCACCCCAGAGGTCTTACCCGCAGCATAACCATACCGGAACTGTAGATGGCGTCATGAACTACTTTCATTTTTATCATTTTTCCCGACTTTTTAAGTGACCACCAGGGCCATGGGACCGGGCATAGGCCCCAGTGACATCCCCCATGAATCAATTCTCGGAACCGGGTACCCCCCGGTCAACTACACTTCATTAGCTGTTGTATAACACTAAATACTAATGATGCTATGTATTATTTTAAAGAAATCTGGTCATCATAATTTAAAGAAAGCCAATATCTACTGTGAAGAAGATGAGGGTTATCTGTACATCGCATAAGGTGCAAGGTAGAAAATAGATTAATAAAAGAATTGGGTTTCTAACAAAAAGATCAGTTTCCAACTTCTTAAGCACCTCAATACACATTTCTCAATATCTTTGTGCTGTAGAAGATCCTGCAGTCATATGTAACTAAGGAAAAGTAAATTAGGCTTGATTTCACATCTCATCTGTATCCATGCACATGGCTCTGCCGGGGACATCTGTCAGAATCCATTTATGTGTGCCCCCAATGGAGCTAGTGACTTTAATTAGGCAAAAAGAGTCCAAAATACAGAACTTTGGACTCTGATTCTCTTTCTTTTGTTGTTCCGATTTTAATTGCATTCCTGTGCCTTTTAAGTGACTCTTCAATATAGCACTAGCATTCAACAACAGGGATTAGCTACAGTGGTTCATTATCATGTGTTACTGTATAGTTCTAATAATGCAGTCTCCAAATAATTGTCAGATAATTTTCAGTATAGTAAAATATAGCGATTCACAGCTAATGACATTTCCAATCGTGGTCTTTACCTTAACTCTCCTCCAAGTCTAGACTATCAAGAAACTTCTTCCAGCCCTAACTCATCTCTGCACAGAAGCCCCGTAATGTGATGCCAAACAAAATGCCCATCGCAGTGCTCCTCACACAAAGTGCTTCCTTTATTGTACCACAAAGTACGAGTAACACTTCTAATGTTCTACACAGTATTTGTGTCCCAGCATAGTAATAATTTGTCCCAACTGTGCCCACCACAAAACAATAATGGCTATTAATAATATAGTATTAGTGTCCCCCATTGTGTCTCGATGCAGTAATATGTTTTTATTAAATAAACTGAATGTCAGCCTCAAAACATATCAAAGTTTACAATTTTTAATGCATACTGTTATGCTGACTGGTATAAACTCACTGCGCAACAGACCGAGCTTACCCTGGAGGGGTGTGGCTAAGTGCCTACCAGATTTTCACCAGAGCCTCTAATGGGAAGGATAGACTAGGCTACCGTTATACACCAGGTACAACTCCAGGATAGTCCTTCTACAGCAGCTGACCCAAACGTTAGAGGTGCAAATGTGGAGGGTAGACAGGATGGAGTCAGTAGTAAAGGCTAAAAGGACAGACTACATTCAGGAGACAGGCCGGATGGACAGGTACTGGTGACAGAAAGGGTGGGGTTCGGGTACAAAGACAGGTAGGATGATTTCAGGTGTCAGAAATATGTTGTCTTTTTCCAGGCTGATCACGGCTATTATTCACTTTGCTATTTGGCTGAAATTCTACTCCTTACCACTGGAGGCTGTTATTATGTACTGGCAAATCACCCATTACTAAGATGGATGCTAATGAACCTGTGAAAGCCATCTAGTTTCCTGTTTGGGCCTATTTATCTTTTCTACCCTTTTATGCGCAGTAAAGAAAATAGTTGTAGTTTTACACTTGTTACAACCCATAGAGGTAATCTTTTATCGCTTTATGTTGTTTAAATATGTTTAACACAAATTAGCTGCATTTCTACAGATACAGGCGTCTTACCCTTTAAGATCAGTGTATCCTTAGGGACCACCCCTCTGCTTACCCGGGAAGAAGGATAGAAGGGCAGACATTTCCCGGGGTCCAGAGAGATAAGACACATGTTCCCTGGTACCGGCTCCCTCATTACAACTACTCCCCCTGTCCAGCTAAATCCGGTGAGGATTGTAGTTTAAACTGTCTCTTTATGTTAAAAAGTACTGTGTAGTAGAAGTGTGCCATGCTCTGTAATCCTCCATGTTTGATATTGTTTCCCTGCAGTGCATACAGATAGATGTTACCTCTGTGTAGAATAGTGCCTTTTGCAATGAACCTTGCCACAGTTACTCATGTTTAATGTACACACTGTATCTGTGTTATATTTTCATTGTGCTGGTTTCTGTGATGTACCCAGTACTGACTAAGATTATTTGTACCTTGTAGTTTTTACCTGCCAAGTGTACCACCAAGTGCATGCCAAATTCATATTATCGCACCAATAAACTAAGGCTACTGAAACTCACAGTCTGTTTACTAGGGATGTGAAGAAGGGTTAAGCTGTATGCTGGAATCCACACACCACCAGACCTGGAAGAAGGCAGAACAGTAAAAACGGATTAGCTGGGCCAGTAAAAAGGATAGCTGCCTGCAGGCAGTAGTTGATCGGACTGTACGGGACTGCTACCACCCACATTGCACTACATACAGGTATTACAGCAGCTGCGATACAGCTGCAGGGAACTAGAGTGCAGCCTCCCAGCAAGCACAACACCATTCCCATCATGCTGAGGCCTGTTCATACATAGACTCAAGTCCGCACCGAAGAACCCAGTAGTCTGCAGTTTAGCACACAATGTCTAGAAGTGAAACATCCTCACTTAAAATGAGGTCATAGACAGGCTCTAGCAAGTCTCCCAGTAGCAGAGCTTGCTGCTGTCACTCACTCGTGCCAAAGGTCCTCCTTCACTGCACAACAGATGCAACTAAAGCTGAGACATGCAGAGACTGCACACTTGCAAGCGGAAACCGCATATTTGCAGGCAGAGCAAGAAGCAGAGAGTGCACGTCTGCAAGCATCTCTAGAAAGACTTGGCACAGACAAAGAGATGGCAGCTGCAATTGTGGCGCCCTGCTCATGCTGGTAACCACAGATCTCTCTAATGCACATCTGAGTTTCCACAGCAGGTGCCTACTTCATACAACATCTTCCACCCCCGCACAGTAGGGGGAGATTCACTTGTTGACTTTAGGGAAGATCCCCTATAAATACTGCTGCTGGGGGAGGATTTAGTCAGAATGTGCAGACGCTAGGAGAGCTGCAAAGACATCCTGGTGGTGGTGCTGTGATTAGGCCTGAGCCAGTGACCCGGTATGGCCCTTCAGTGTCTCACCAGTCTAAGTGGGACTGAAGGCAAGGAGCTTAGGACAGAAAAGGGAGTGAGGAACTTGAGGAGTTCGTCCCAGGAGAAAACACGGATATTGGGGAACCGCACCTGTGGGACACTATAGGACCACAGAAAACCCTGTTGCACCGTGGAGTCTCTGGCTACCTGGTTTCCTATGTGGATCAAGAGAGGGAGCCAGACACAGCAGGGCAAAGCTGCAGTGTTCAGAGAAGGTAACCCGGAGACCGCACAGGAGGAGAGGAAGGCACTACAATCAGGAAGAGAGAGGAGGCAAGTCAGGCTGCAAGCAGGCGGTGCTTCAGACTTTACTGCAGAGCAGTGGAGGCCTTATACCCTGTCCAACCATCAGTGCCCTGGATCGTTTTACCTGCTTAACCACAGTAAAAGGTAAAAGAGACTTTCCTGCGTGTGTGTATCCTTCTTCTCCACTCCCAGTATCCTCCATAGACTGTTCCAACTCTCCCTATACAATCCCAGCTCAACTCAAACCTGTCACTCCTCACTACGCTGCCCCGGAGGTCCAGTCCTACCTGCTGAGGACTTCATTATCTTAGCCGCAATCCCATCTACCTCCGGCGGACTGTGGCGGCGCTGGTGCTACTTCACCAGAAACTGCAGGTGGCGTCACAACACCAAACTTGTAAATAATCCTCTGTACATAAACCCCCTTTTAAAAGATAGGCCCAGGACACAGGATCAGGCATGTCCGCCATTCCCCGTGACACCGTTAACCCTTTGCCGCCTGATAGTATCCCAAAAGCCTGGGCTCGACACAATAGCTACAGCAGAGTAGTTGGGAGCTGCGGAGAACCCTTGCTATGAGAGACGCAGCAACATTCTCGGATCCAGCACAGCGTGTCGCAGAGTACGTCCGTTAACATTCCAAAATAGATGACAGTCCTGATGCACTACATTAATCAACCTATGCCGACCACCAGCTATCTAACCTTGAACTTTGCTACTGCAAACAAGAAGGGGTTCAGCATGAAGACATTTACCGCAGCTACTATTCTACCGAGCAGAAGGTATAACTTCCATCCTTACTTAAAGAGACACCTTTCTCATCAGGAAGATACTGTACAGAATACTCGAAGCAGGAAGTGTCTAACACGTAAGAGGACACACCACACACTCGACATGACTGCAACATATCGGCTTGCATAAGTACTGACCAAGCCATCATGGACTTTGCAAAGTTCTTTGCTAACCGAGAACTGGTCACAAAGGGGTTTGTAAAATTCACTGGTCATGCTAAGAACTATAGGTCATGGCAAACCTCATTCCAGAATGCCATTAGAGGTCTGGACCTTTCTTGCAGTGAGGAGTTAGATCTCCTTGTAAAGTGGCTTGGAAGCGAGTCGGTTGAACATGCCAAAGGAATAAGAGACATTAATGTAAAGCATCCACACACGAGTCTGCAGAAGGTGTGGGAAAGACTTGATGAATGTTATGGTTCAATAGAAGCCATAGAAAATGCTTTATACAAAAGAATCGACGATTTTCCTAAGATATGGTCTAAAGGTTACCAAACGCTCATAGAATTAAGTGATTTGTTAATAGAGCTACACGTTGCTCAGGTGGAAGGAGATTTGCTCAGATTGGCATTCTTGGACACTGCCAGGGTGTCAATCCGATAGTACAAAAATTTCCTTACAACCTACAACAAAACTGGGTCAGATATGGTTCACGGCATACACAAAGTCATAACGTACCGTTCCATCCTTTTACTGTGTTCATAGATTTTGTCACCCAACAAGCTAAAATCAGACATGACCCTAGTTTTAGTTCACTCTGTCATGTCCCATTGTCCCCAGTGTCAAACCTAGTAGGACACCGGTGACAGTCCACAAAACTAACATCGTTTCCACAGGTTCTCCTCCAAATGCTAGTAAGCCTCCTCCAGAAGAGGGCCAACCTCAAAACGTCAGTAAGCAGTGTCCTCTATATCAGAAATTACATCCCCTATTAAAATGCTGAGCCTTCAAGGAGAAGTCTTTAGAGGATCGGAAAGGTTTCCCCAAGGAAAACAACACCTGCTTCAAATACTGTGCTACAACATTGCACCTCGCCAGGAACTGTGAAACTAGCGTGAAATGTGCAGAATGCAGCAGCATGGATCACAATACAGCTTTGCACCCAGGACCACCCCCATGAGTGTTGTCACAAGCAGAGGAACACGATGGAAAGCAGAAGGACACTGACGTAAACACGCCTGTGGTCACCTCTCAATGTACGGAGATCTGTAGAGGACTTATAGGAGGAAGGTCCTGTTCAGAAATCTGCCTTGTCAGAGTCTACCCAGCAGGCCACAGAGACAAAGCGACCAACATATATACAATCCTGGATGATCAAAGCAACAGGTTTCTAGTCAAGTCCATTTTCTTTAACAGCTGCAGCATTTTAGGCCCCAGTTCTCCTTACTCATTGAAGACGTGTGCACAGGGGTGGATTAAGGGTAGCCAGGGCCCCAGGCAGCCCTGCCCATAGATATTACTGTATAAGCCTTCAGGACCTCGAACAGCGCACATACTATACCTTCAATAGGTATAGAATGAGCGCTGCACTCAGGGAAACCGGCGGCTTCATTCATAAAAAAGTACAGCAGCCGACAGAAGCCGGCTACTATACATAAGATATAACATCATTATATGCCCACCTGAGTAGGTGGAAGGTCTCTAGGAGGGGTGGGCACCCCCTAGAGACAGTATAGACACATTTATTAATAAAATTACAAGTTTTAAAACACAGAAAACAGTTTGCTCATCCAGAGCAATCCAGTTACCAGATTGCGGCTTCAGCAATTCGGTTACTGGATTGCGGCTTGTCTGAAGCCAATTGCGTTCACCGCATCCGGATCTGGATGTGGTGAACGCAATTCCTGTAATAAATGTGACCCTAACCACACTGCGTTTACTTATCGTGACTATGCAGTCTAAGGCTATCTTCACACAAGATGTTTTTTATGCAGCAACACCTGATCTTTTGGCAGTAAAAAAAAAAATCAGCTTTTTATTAACATGTATTTGATTAAACGAATGGAAAAAAAAAAACTTATGTGAACATAACTTAACAAAAACTGAGGTAAAGCTCACCAAATACTCAGTGTGTGCACGAGGCGTTACAGATACTGAGGTAAAAACTCACCAAATACTCAGCGTGTGCACCCACTTTCCCTCCACCTTGGATACTCATGTGAAATGCCTCTACATGCTATGCATGCCCCCCTGTCTGGACATTTTGCTTGAATCATGTATGTACAGTATGTATGGACTCTATACATACAAGATCCAAGGAAAATATCCACATATAGGGGCACACACAGCATGTCGAGGCATTTCAAATGTGTCTATCTATGGTAATCAAGATGTTGGGGCACAGTTTACATGGGGCAAATTTGCCCCATGTAGTTTCAGTACAGGCAGACAGTCCTCTGTCCAGTGTCCCTCCCATACCCTCCCTGACTAGTGATTACGTTAAGAACAACAAATTCTTTAATTTTATTGCTGAATAATTTGTTTTCATTTACACTGAGTCCTGCCATTCAGGCTTTGCAGCAGCCAGCAGGAGGTCTGGCACACACAGCACAACACAGAAGCAGGAGCAGTACAACATATCACTGTCACAGGCCTTGTTCACACATATCAGTTTTTTTGACCATCTCTGCGTTTTTTGGACTGTTAAAAAAAAACGCAGGTGCGTTAACGCAGGGTGCATTTGAGTATACATGCGTTTTTCAGCTCCACTTGCGTTTTTTTCCCCCAGTTCAAAAAACGCTGCATGCAGCGTTTTTTGGGTGCTGGAAAAAAACGCAGGGGTTGCTCCCAAAAACGCATGCGTTTTTTTAACAAGGGGCCCAATGGGAAACGCATGCGTTAATGCAGGACACATATAGGCACCTGCATTAACGCATGCGTTAACGCTAGCGTTTTTAAAAGGCTCATTGAGGCACCCTGCGTTAACGCTAGCGTTTTTGCCTGCGTTTTTGATGAAAAAATTACAAAGTCCAAAAAGGATTCTAATCCTTTCAGACTCACAAGGGACATTTTATGGCACTCTTAAAAAAATGCATGTGGTTTTAGGAGTGCTAAAACAACACAAATTGTGTGTGAACAATGCCACAGCCAGGCACATTCCCTCCTCTGTGCTCTGTGTTGGACTCAGTAAGGTCTCTCTCTTCAAGCAGGCCCAGGACGTGGTGGACGACGGCCGGTTACAGACTGAGGAGGACTGGAGTCTGGAGAGCAGCTTCCAGTGAGCAGGAGGTTTGAGCAGGTCGGCGGCAGAATGAGCCACTCTGCTCCTCTTTGGCAGTGAGGTAGGCGGGCCGTGTTTGTCTTCTCCAGCACCCACCCAGCACGGTCTTTTAGCAACGACATCCCACATGTCTACACCATGACGTGCGGGAGGAAGAGGAGGGGCGGGGGCAGTAGCGAGGCGGAGTGCAGTGTGGATGGGACAGTCAGTGGTGGATTATAATTATTACCATAATTATACAATTATACAATTACTAGATGGTGGCCCCATTCTAACGCATCGGGTATTCTAAAATATGTATGTAGTTGACATACTGTGACTGACAGAACTTGTTCAGTTAACGTGAGTGAACTACATATATATATATATATATATATATATATATATATATATATATATATATATATATATATATATCAGCGCTATGGTATATGGTGGTACATTACAGCAGTAGTATAGCAGCACTATAGTATATGGTGGTACATTACAGTACATGTATAGCAGCACTATAGTATATGGCGGTACATTATAGTACATGTATAGCAGCACTATAGTATATGGCGTTACATTACAGTACATGTATAGCAGCACTATAGTATATGGTGGTACACTATAGTACATGTATATCAAGACTATAGTATATGGCCGTACATTACAGCACATGTATAGCAGCACTATAGTATATGGCGGTACATTATAGAACATGTATAGTAGCAGTATAGTATATGGCGATACATTACAGTACATGTATAGCAGCACTGTGGTATATGGAGGTACATTACAGTACATCACATCAAACAAATTCCAAACGGAATCAAGGGTATCTTTAAAATCACAGTTTTTATTATCAAGCTTTAAAACAGAGGTAATAGCTTAATGGCATCATCAATAGTTTAACAAAAATAGAGACAACAAAGAATGGTATGAGTATGGAGAGATAAATTACAGTATTTTTACCAAGAGAACAGTGCCTCACAGCATGCTGAAGGGGCTGGGGAGCAACACTCACAAATCTGCAGTATAGTTACACCATTTTAGACACAATGAGATTGCTAACAGTATCTCACAAGTATTGGCATATAATATGATCCAAACTATGAGAGCATATAGCCTTCAAACTTCTATCTCAAATGTCAAGATCACCCGCACTTATATTATATCCAAACTGGAATTTACAGGCACATCTGTGCAAACTCAACCCTCAATCCTACACCTTAATCCGCATTTAATTAGGCATATCATAAATCAAGGTGCCTAGAGTTGGTCCCTTGTTGAAATAAGACAGCCCATATAGCAGTTAGGGAGGTTTACAAGTTCAGTCCGCCCAATAGTACCCCTGTACCATTGAATAACTAAGGCAAACAATCTAGAATCTAATAGTGAAGTGATACATACATTAATGCAGTGTGGAGAGTGCTCGTCCGTAGCCCCTGTGGCCCCTACGCGTTACAGTCCAATGACCTTCCTCAGGGGGGGTAGATTGTACCAGCTGCCACTTTACATGTACATGTATATCAGCGCTATGGTATATGGCGGTACATTACAGTACATGTATAGCAGCACTATAGTATAGGGCGGTACATTACAGTACATGTATAGCAGCGCTATAGCATAGGGCGGTACATTACAGCACATGTATAGCAGCGCTATAGTATATGGCGGTACATTATAGTACATGTATAGCAGCACTATAGTATATATCGGTACATTATAGTACATGTATAGCAGCACTATAGTATATGACGGTACATTACAGCACATGTATAGCAGCGCTATAGTGTATGGTGGTATATTACAGCAAATGTATAGCATCACTATAGTATATAACGGTACATTACAGTACATGTATAGCAGCGCTATAGTATATGGCGGTACATTACAGCACATGTACAGTATAGCAGCGCTATAGTATATGGCGGTACATTATAGTACATGTATAACAGCATTATGGTACATGGCGATACTCCGCTCCCTGTGGCCCCCCTCCTCCTCCACAGTAAAAGTAAAAATAAAAATATCCTCAGTGAGGATACTCACCTGTCCGCCGGCTCGCTCCACCTCCGTCTTCTAGGTCCTACAGGCCTTTTGCAAGACACAAGGGGGGAGGGGGTGGGAGCGCATGTGAAGAAAGTTTTTGAAGTGGATTTAGGCCCAGGGCTGTGTGGCCACTCACCAGAGGTGGTTGTGCAACCCTGCACAACTGCGGTCTTACGCCTGTGAATCCACCTCCGCTTGGAGGTATAGTGGAGGCACCGAAATTTGCTCCGGGAGCTCCAGCTCCTGCCGCGGTCACGTGACCGGATTGATGTCACCACAGGTCCTTCAACGGTGACCATGTTGTATTGCTAGGTCATGGAGCTCAGGATCTAGGATTAATGGTATCTCTTGTCCAGAGCTGCTCTTGCCAGGTGTGCACAAGTGCAAGAAGCTGAGAGTAAAAAAAATCCCTGGTCTGTGGAGCGCTAGGACTCAAGATAAAATGGCACTAGGGTTATTTTTAGAAAATTATTTCTTTATTAACCTCTTACAGGCCACTACGCGTTTCTGCAGCAAAGCGCTGCCTTCATCAGGTGATGCAAGACTTTCTAAAAATAACCCTATTGCCATTTTATCTCGAGTCCTAGCGCTCCACAGACCAGGGATTTTTTTTACACTACAGGCCTTTTGGACATGTCGCTGCCTGGGAAACCGATCAGCTGATCGGTCACATGACTGCTAACTTACGAGGCGGCAGGATGGAGCAGGGGGGCAGGATGGTGATGGGGGAGGGAGGATGGTGATGGAGGGGGGCAGGATGGTAATGGGGGGGAAGGATGGTGATGGTGGGGGCAAGATGGTGATGCGGGGCAGGATGGTGGTGAGGGGGCAGCATGGAGCGAGCAGGGCAAAATGGAGCAAGCGGGGCAGGATGGAGCGAGAGAGGCAGGTTGGAGTGAGTAGGGCAGGTTGGAACTGGAGGAGCGGGGGCAGGATGGAGCCGGCAGGGCAGAATGGGTCCGGGGGGGCAGAATGGAGCAGGGGGGCAGGATGGAGCTGGTGGGGGGGGCAGGATGGAGCCGGTGGGGGGGCAGGATGGAGCCGATGGGGGGGCAGGATGGAGTTGATGGGGAGCAGGAAGGAGCCGGGGGGGCAAGATGGAGCCGGGGGAGTGGGGGGGTCAGGATGGAGCCGGGGGGGCAGAATGGAGTGGGGGGGAGGGCAGAATGGAGCCGGCGGGGGACAGGATGGAGCTGGCGGGGGTGGCAGGATGGAGCCAGGGAGGCAGGATGGAGTGATCGATGGAGCTGGGGGGGCAGGATGGAGTGCTCGGTAACTGGGATCAACAGCAGGCAGTGTCCTGCTAGGACCTTGCATAATGTCAGAATGACATCGACGTTCGGTGCTGTGATTGGCCAGCTCATGGTTATGTAATATGTGACGCATATATCACATGTGCCGAACGCCGATGTCATTCTGACATCATGCAAAGTCCTAGCCGAACACTGCCTGCTACTGCCTACTGCTCCTGGTTACTGAACACTCGGCGGAGAGGTAAGTATAGCAATCTTTATTATTTTTAATACATTTGTCTTTATTTTACATTTGATTTCGCAGTGTATAATACACTGCGAAATCAAATCACTAAAGAAGTAGCCCTAAGGAGCAGGGGAAAGCGGGGGGTTGCGGGGAGCGGGGTATGGAGCGCGGGCAGGACAGGAGGAGCGGGGGAGGGGAAACGCGGGCAGGGCAGAGGAGCGGGGTATGGAGCGCGGGCAGGCCACCATTGGCTAACGCGTCGCTGTCGCCTGGATGCAAATTGGCGCGAAATTTGAACTTTGAATTTGCGCGCCTAATTGCATAGTCTGCGCTCATTGAGCGGCCTCTGTCTTGCGCGCGATTTCTGTGCCCGACAGATGCCTTAGACAATTATATAGTAGATAATTATAATTGAATGTATACAATTATAATTATGATTGGGGCAATTATACCCTGGGTTGCTGGCCCCCCCAAAGCACTAGGCCCAGGGCTACCACCCAGAGTGACCTCATTATAATCCGCCACTGCGTGTGCAGGTACTGTTGATACGGTAGGTAGGAAAGCAATTGAGTACAAAGTAGAGTCCATAGATGGCCAGACCTGCTTATCGCTGCCAACCACTCTGGAGTGCAACCAGATTCCTGACAACAGGTCTGTGATACCTTCACCGGAGGTAGCAACCCATCACCCCCTTCTGAAGCGTATAGCTCATTAGATATCTGAGTTGGACCCAGAAGCTTTGATAGCTTTACTCCTTGGAAGAGACATACTACAAGTCCATGAAGCTAGAAGACATATTAACGGCTTCCAGAATGCTCAATGCACACAGAGGCTTGACCTAGGATGGGACACTGTAGGACATATCTGTCTAGAGGGAGCAAACAACAAGCCAACCTCAGTTCGCAGCATGCTCACCAGCAAACTAGAAAATGTCCATCTCTCTTCCAACCATGTCAGAGTAGTTGTCACGTATTGACTGCCTGCAGTCAATTGATGCTGCTGTAGTTTAAACTAGCCTTTTTTTTCCTCAGTCACTGTGGCTCTGTAGGTGGAGGTTGCTGAATGTTTGGTGGAAGTGACTAATAGCACAGGTGAGCTGAGGGGGTGTGACTGAGCCTTCTGCTCTCCACCCCTCGGCCATAAATATTTCAGTTTCCTTCTACCATATGTCGCTGATTCAGCTCATTCCTGATCTGAGACCTTCGGTGTGCAGATGTTCTTTGAAGCTGCTGCAATCCTCTTCATTTGAGTTGTTGGGTGTCCCTGGTCCATGGGTGGTGGTAGGGGCTTTGTGCCTAGGGCTTTCTCAGGAGCTTAGGAGAAATGGTGGTGACTCGGACGTTCTCACCTTCAGAGGTACCTCCGAGAATAGGCTGAGTCAGGGACCCTAGTACCAGGGTCTGATTAGCCACCCCAGAATTTCTTGCCTACCTCACTATCCAGTTCCTAATTCGCTCTCCCCCATATGCATGTGTGGAGCCCCCTCGGGACGGGGGTACTCGGTACCGGACCGGTCGGTGCCGTGGAAGTCACGGGTGGCTCGGTCCGGACCGTGTCCCTGGGCCCGCACAATAAGATGGGGAATATTTACAAGGGGATTTGTCACTCGTGACGCCACCCACTTGATGCGGCCAGCGATGGGGCCGCCGCTGCTGCAGAACCTCCGGGGGTGATGGAATGGCAGCGGAGATGGTGTAGTTCCAGTGGGGAGAACTGTATCCCCCGGGGCAGTAAGGGTTAAGTCTATTGGGGTTATAGATGGTGGAGACGGGGTTAAAGGACACACACTCACATTTGGCAGACACTGGTGTAGGGATGGGCGAATCTACTCGCTAGGACTCGTTACTCGGCGAGTAGTAAGGGACTCGCAGGACTCGGTACTCTGCGAGTTTCCCAATGATTACTCGCACGAGTCCAATGCAAATCAATATCAATCCTAGTTTTGTCAGAAACGCTGACAAAGCTAGGATTGCCATTGTTTGCATTAGACTCGTGCGAGTAATCACTGGCTACTGTGCCAGTGATAGCAGGGAGACTCGCAAAGTAACTGCTGTTTCTTTGCGAGCCGAGTCCAGCTGTCTTCTCTGTGCAGCTCCAGGGTCCTAGAGCCTGCCTGCTCACAGACATTATGTAGCAGTGCTGAGATTGTTCTCAGTCTGCTCATTCCCTGTGTACAGACATGAATGTCTGTGCACAGAGATGATGTAGCAGTGCTGAGATTGTTCTCAGTCTGCTCATTCCCTGTGTACAGACATGAATGTCTGTGCACAGAGATGATGTAGCAGTGCTGAGATTGTTCTCAGTCTGCTCATTCCCTGTGTACAGACATGAATGTCTGTGCACAGAGATGATGTAGCAGAGCTGAGATTGTTCTCAGTCTGCTCATTCCCTGTGTACAGACATGAATGTCTGTGCACAGAGATGATGTAGCAGAGCTGAGATTGTTCTCAGTCTGCTCATTCCCTGTGTACAGACATGAATGTCTGTGCACAGAGATGATGTAGCAGAGCTGAGATTGTTCTCAGTCTGCTTATTCCCTGTGCATAGACATCTATATTTATGCACAGGGGATGTAGCAGAGAGGACATCGCGTTTTGGACTGCGTCGGACGGAAGAGGATTTTTTTAATTAAAGATGGAGTCCCTAATGGCTTTTTTTTTTATTTCTAATAAAAATTTTTCCTTGTGTTGTGTTTTTTTTAAAACAATTTAATAGAAATTCATGGTGGTCATGTCTAATATTGGCGTGACCGCCATAAATTTCGGGCTTAGGGCCAGCTGATAATACAAAGCTGGCCCTAACCTCTTTATTACCCAGCGTGCCACCGCTACCAGGGCCGCTGGAAGAGCGGGGTCCAGCGCCAGAGGATGGCGCTTCAATGGACGCGCCATCTTCTGGGGCGGCTGCGGGCTGCAATTTGCAGCGGGGGGTGCCCAGAAAGCTTGGGCATCCCTGCACTGCGGATTCCAGCCCCCAGCTGCTTAGCTGTACCTGGCTAGACATAGAAATTGCGCGGAGCCCCACGCATTTTTTTTTTATTATTTCATGAATTTCAGAGTCAGAGTCTCAGAGTCAGAGTCAGAGTCTCAGAGTCAGAGTCTCAGAGTCAGAATCTCAGAATTTCATGAAATAATAAAAAAAAAATGCATGGGGCTCCGCGCAATTTCTATGTCTAGCCAGGTACAGCTAAGCAGCTGGGGGCTGGAATCCGCAGCGCAGGGATGCCCAAGCTTTCTGGGCACCCCCCGCTGCAAATTGCAGCCCGCAGCCGCCCCAGAAGATGGCGCGTTCATTGAAGCGCCATCCTCTGGCGCTGAACCCCGCTCTTCCAGTGGCCCTGGTAGCGATGGCACGCTGGGTAATAAAGAGGTTAGGGCCAGCTTTGTATTATCAGCTGGCCCTAAGCCCGAAATTTATGGCGGTCATGCCAATATTAGACATGACCGCCATGAATTTCTATTAAATTGTTTTAAAAAAAACACAACACAAGGAAAAATTTTTATTAGAAATAAAAAAAAAAGCCATTAGGGACTCCATCTTTAATTAAAAAAATCCTCTTCCGTCCGACGCAGTCCAAAACGCGATGTCCTCTGCTACATCCCCTGTGCATAAATATAGATGTCTATGCACAGGGAATAAGCAGACTGAGAACAATCTCAGCTCTGCTACATCATCTCTGTGCACAGACATTCATGTCTGTACACAGGGAATGAGCAGACTGAGAACAATCTCAGCTCTGCTACATCATCTCTGTGCACAGACATTCATGTCTGTACACAGGGAATGAGCAGACTGAGAACAATCTCAGCTCTGCTGCATCATCTCTGTGCACAGACATTCATGTCTGTACACAGGGAATGAGCAGACTGAGAACAATCTCAGCTCTGCTACATCATCTCTGTGCACAGACATTCATGTCTGTACACAGGGAATGAGCAGACTGAGAACAATCTCAGCACTGCTACATCAGGCAGCAGGCAGGCTCTAGGACCCTGGAGCTGGGGCAGCCAGAACACAGAGAAGACAGGATCTTATCTGTGCGAGTCAGCGATTACTTACAAAGTAAACGAGCAATGCAAATAAATGACAAAACTAGGATTGCTTCAGGCTGAAGCTTCCGAGACACATCTGCGATTTGTAAATCTCACACTACTCGCTATTACTCGCTTCCCCATTCATTAACATTGGACTCGCTAGACTCGCAACAAGTAGCGAGTCCTGGGCTCGGACTCGCTAGAGTCAAGCGATTCCGAGTAATTTAGGATTCGCCCATCACTACACTGGTGCACTTCTTCTTCTCTCCTGAGGCTGCAGAGCTGACAGGCTTGTAGCAGGGGTAAGCTCTCTGTGCTGAATCTGGAGCAAAGGTCGCAATCAATACACAGACTCACAGTTTTGCTGTTTTCCAAAGCTTTACTGCTGATGTTACTGCAGATTATAGTCCACGGAGTCTGTAATGGTGCCGAGCTCTCTTCCCACCCTGTCCGGGGTCGTCAGCGTCCTTATGCTGCACTGTGTGTGTGTCCTGGCTGCTGCTATTAGCTGAGCTGCTGGGATTCCTCACGTCTCTCTCTCTCTCTGTATTCTGCTGGTACCACTTGGCTAGGCAACTTGAGTCCTCTGTGCTGTGCTGACCCCTCCGTGTTGCTTTGCTCTGGTACTAGGGGGCATCTAGAGATCCCACTGTTCCTGGATTCACTGTGCTGTGGGTGCCAGACACAGTACCGGATCCGGTGTCCGTTCTGTGCGTTCTTCTGGGGCAAGTGAAGGTATCACTCCAGCTCCCAGACGTGTTTCTCTGTAGTTCTCCTGTTCCTCTGAACCTTACTAGGTCTACACTGAGCTAACTCTGCTCTAAGTGTCCTCTTCACAGCCCTGCTCCGAGCTGAACTGAGCTCTCCCTCATGAGCAAGAGTATATAAGGAAGCAGGTGGTGCTCCCCCTCTTGGCCCAGAGGTGCTAGTGTTTGTCAGTGTGTAGTGGGGGAGAGAACCCATGTGATGTTATTGTGGCACATTAACCCATGGGGTGCCACATTCCCCCTTAGTTAAATACAGTACTCCGGGACTGTAGAAAAACAAGTAAACAACAATTAAACACAATTAATATTTACATAGACTTAAAAATGAAAAAGTACAAAATTCACTAGAATGTGAAAAAGAGTTCGAAAGTCAAAAAGCAGTCTTTCCGGAGGTTTAGTCTATTGCCTCCGGGCTGATGAATATATACAAGAGAGTTCTTACCACAACCAGTCCGTGGTATATATGGTCCATAAGCAAATAAGAAAAGTTCAAAGTTCATACAGGATAGTCTCTGTAGGTACTGGGCTTTTTAACGTTGCAATAACTATATACATTTGTCCATGGGCGTTTCTGCTTAGGAGGCCTGAATTCGCTACACCACCCCCAGGCACTTTCTTTCCCTAACTTAATGTACATGGGGTCAATCCAGTTCCTCCACCCTCTTGGACACAGTCTAATGGGCTCAATTTACGTTTACTTTACATTTAAACAAACATATTTACATTACATATTTAATTCTGCATTTTACTCTTTGTACCTAGCTGGTAACTGACCTTGCGTACTACGCTCTGATCTGCGCAATGTTGGTGGAGTTAGTCTGAAAGTGTGAGTAGAGGTGTACCTATTTGCGGTGCATGGTGTTATGGCAGATGGAGGTCTGACTGCAGGACTGGCAAGTTCACTGGGACCAGGAATTTGTTCTTCCTCTTCGGATTCTACTTCCAGTTCTTCAAGTCTTGGGTCTTCTTCAGGTAACACGGGTTCTGGTAACACAGGTTCTGGTAACACAGGTTCTGGTTTTGGGTCCACCATTGAAGGGAATGCAATCATGGGTACGACAACTGCTCCATGGTAATTTGGCCATGTTTTAGGAAAATCTCCTTGTACCGTGTGGAATACTTCTTCTTCTTTTTCTTGGATAGGTTCGACCTGTACGGATTCTATGACTTCAGGTGTCTTCAGAGTTTCAGGACACAATTTAAGTTGATCACGAGATACGACTGCTGAAGTTCTTCCTTCATCTTTGCTTATCAAACAGGTTTTAACATTGTCTAGGTTAGATGGTAAGACTGTGTATGGGACGGTTTCCCACTGATTATCCAGTTTGTTTGTACGTCTCTTTCTCTTGAGAACTTGATCACCTTCTTGTAATGGCATTGCTTGAGCATATCTGTTAAAGGTCTTCTCTTGTCTTGCTCTTGCTTGTTGTAGGTTTCTCTCTACACATTCTTGCACTTGTTGATACTGCTTCTGACGTTTGGTATCCCAATCTGTTTCTTCTACTTCTGTATCTGGTTTTTCAATTCCCATTTCTAGATCAATTGGCAATTTACCGGGTCTTGCGCGCATAAGGTATGCTGGAGTGCAGTTTGTAGAACTCACGGGGACATGGTTGTATAAGTCTACCAAATCAGGTAATTTATCTGGCCACTGGTTTCTTTCTGACTCTGGTAAGGTCTTTAACAATTCGATTACGATATGATTCATCTTCTCGCATAGACCATTTGTTTGGGGATGATACGTTGTTGTGCGAATCTTCTTACAACCGTACATATTGCAGAATTCCTTGAATAGTTCTGATTCAAAAGCTGGACCTTGGTCTGCAAGGACTTGTTCTGGGTAACCATGCGGTCTACAGAAATGCGTCTGGAATGCTTTTGCTGCAGCCTGCCGCTGTCAAGTCTTTGACAGGTACCACCACTAAGAAGCGTGAGTAATGGTCCACGATGGTTAGGGCATAGACATAGCCTGACCGGCTTGGTGACAACTTGACATGATCTAATGCGACTAGTTCAAGTGGCTGCTTGGTTACTATTGGCTGAAGTGGAGCTTTCTGTGGATCTTTCCTTCTGAGGTTGCATGCGGCACATCTTCTGCACCATAGTTCAATGGATCTTCTCATGCCAACCCAATAGAATCTGTCTCTTAGGATTGCTTCTAACTTCTTCCATCCAAAATGACCTGCATTGTCATGATAAGCTTCTAAGACCATTTGAGTGGCTCGCTTGGGCACAATAATCTGCCAGACCAGTTCATGCGTTTTAGGATTAGTATGCGTTCTGCAGAGCTTCCCTTGATGCAGGAACAACTTGCCTCTATCCTTCCATAGCTGTATAGCTTCTGCTGGGCATTCTGATCTGGGTGTGCGCTTTGTTGCGTAAGCAGGTCTTTCACTAGCTTCACGGCCGGATCGTTATCTTGGGTTTCGGCCCATTCATAGTGTCTTAATGGGTTAAGATTTATTTCCTGCTTTCTTTGGTAGGCGCCGGGCTGACAATCTTGTACCTTTGAACGATGAAAGGCCGGTTGTTCAATCTCTTCCAACTCTTCCGGTTCCTCTTCCACGTCCTTCAGATGCGGCATCCGGGATAAGGCATCTGCGTTCCCATTCTTGCGGCCTGCCCGATATTTGATGACAAAGTTATAGTTAGATAGCCGGGCTATCCATTGCTGCTCCAGAGCACCTAATTTTGCTGTGTCCAGGTGAGTCAACGGGTTGTTATCCGTGTAGATGGTGAATTCTGCACCTGACAAGTAATGTTTAAAGCATTCTGTTACAGCCCAAACTACTGCCAGTAGTTCTAACTTGAAGGAGCTGTAGTTCTCGGGATTTCTTTCTGTAGGCCTGAGCTTCCTACTTGCAAAGGCAATAACTCTCTCTTTGCCTCCTTGCTTCTGCGACAATACTGCTCCCAGTCCCACGTTGCTGGCGTCCGTGTATAGATTGAAGGGTTGATGGTAATCAGGGTATGCCAGGATCTCTTCTCCCGTCAGCGCACTTTTCAGCTTGTTGAAGGAATCTTCTCTTTCCTCATCCCACCGTGTCAGGAAATTACAGTTTGAAGTCTTCTTTGATCGTCCTACCAGAATGTCTTGCAGAGGAGCTGCTAGCTTCGTGAATCCTCGGATAAATCTTCTATAATAGCCTACCAGGCCCAGGAATTGCCTCACTTCTTTTACGTTCGTAGGTCTTGGCCAATCCCTTATCGCTGTGACTTTATCAGGATCCGGTGCTACTCCCTCTGAACTCACGACATGTCCCAGGTACTGTACCTTTGGTTTGAGAAGGTGACACTTGGAAGTCTTGATTTTCATGCCATATTTCGATAAAGCTTCGAACACTTCTGCCAGGTCTTGTAGATGATGCTCGTACGTCTTCGAGTAGACTATGACGTCATCTAGGTACAGGAGGACAGTTTCAAAATTCTTGTGCCCGAGGCAGCTCTCCATCAGACGTTGGAAGGTCCCGGGTGCGTTGCAGAGTCCGAACGGCATACAATTGAACTCACAGAGGCCCATCGGCGTAGTAAACGCGGTCTTCTCCTTGTCGGCCTCGGCCACAGGAACCTGCCAGTACCCACTAGTCAGATCAAGGGTGGAAAAGTAGTTAGCAGATTTTAATGCAGCTAATGACTCCTCAATCCTAGGTAATGGGTATGCGTCCTTATGTGTGATGCGATTAATCTGCCGGAATCTACGCACATTCTCATGGTCCCATCCTTCTTTTTAACTAACACTAGAGGTGCTGCCCAGGGGCTACAACTGTCTCTTATTACTCCTGCAGATTTCATTTCTCTGAGCATGTCTTTGGTGGTTTGGTAATGAGCTGGTGGTAAGGGTCTATACCTCTCTTTTATAGGTTGATGGTTACCTGTGGGTATAGTGTGCTCTACCCCTTTAATCTGCCCGAAGTCTAACGGGTGTTTACTGAATATCTGTTCATATTCCTTCACTACCCGGTATACTCCATGCTTGTGACGCGGAGGTGTAGAACTGGTGCCTACATGCAACTTTTGGCACCAATCCTCCAGCTTTTCTCCTGAGCCATTGTCATCCGCCTGACATGATGGGTTCAAGGGCTCGGTGGCTGTGATGTTGTTGTTATCAACCGTGTACAACTTAGCCATGGTAGCATACTTTGGTAACGTGATCTCATCATCTCCGCAGTTTAATAGGCGTAATGGCACTCTTCCCCTGTGTACATCAACTACTCCTCTAGCAGTGAGTATGGTCGGTATACTGTCTGAGTACACGGGTTCTACCAGGGCCTGATAGTCTTGCCCTTTAATGCCTATTGCGGCTCTACACCATAACAACATTTCAGTTTTGTGAGGAATTACAATGGGTATTGGATCACTTACTCGTACACTGCCGATCTCACCTCCGGAGATTTCTACCTGCTGCTTCAACATCAGGGCTTTGATCTCTTTGTGCAGAAGCCTCTGTTGTCCAGTTCCGGCAGTCTCGGCGATTTGCTGCAAAACACTTAACACTTCGGAAAAACATTTCTCAATTACATTCATTCCTACCAGCATCACGGGTTCACGGTCTCGCCGGTTAACATCTATGATTATAATACCCTGGTTCTGCAATTCTACCTTCCCAACCTGAATATTCATCTCTCTAAATCCAACCTTTGGAATTACCTGTCCATTACTAGCCCATATATCAAAGTTAAAGTCATCTGGCGCATTAGTAATGTCTGAATCAGCCCAGTACCTTTTATATAGAACATGTGGGATGGATGTTATTTGGGATCCGGTATCCAGCAGGGCACTAAAGGGGATGCCATCCAACACAATAGGGATCACTGGCTTTCCTCCCACGAATTTGTCATACCAGGCGGAGGGGCCTTGAGCGTTCATTCCTGGGGAGCGGCCCGCCTGCCCAGGGAATCGTCGTTTAAAGGACACTCACGAGCAAGATGGCCTGATTTCTGGCAACGGCGGCAAATGGGCTGTCCATCTGGTTGGTAGCGATCGCTAGGTCATCCTCTTGCTGCTGGGTATCTTCTGGGCCTCATCCACGGAACATCCTCTCTGCTGGTCGCCAACTCGATCTTGGGTGCAGGTTTTGACTCTCGCAGTTCCTTGATGACCTTGGCCATGGAGATCACAGTGTCTGTCAGGGCATCTAGCTTTTGGTTGAGGGCTGCATTTGAGATATATTCCCCAGCCTCAGCAGCAGTCGCTGACATAGCAGATGTCGCTGGCGCTGCCGGCTGCTGAGGTACTGCTGCAGTGTCGGGCACAGGTATTAATTCTTGTGGCTCTTCCAGCTGCTGCAGACGGATAGCTCGATTTTTCAGCTCAGTAAATGTCATGTCAGGGTTCTGCAGCAGTATCATGCTTAACTGTCCTCGATGGGAAGGGGAATGGAGGCCCTCTATGAATTGGTCAAATAGCATTTTATCAGCCCCCGGGGCTAAAGCAGGTTCTGCCAGCTTAAGGGCTTTGAGTGCTTCCTGCAGGTTCAAGGCAAAGTCTCTGGCACTCTGTTTAGGTTTCTGGTGGCATGCAAAGAACCTCATCTTAGCCCGGGTATCAACAGCAGATTCAAAAGTTGCTTTCAGTCTGGCTGCTAGATGTTCTACATTGTCCTTATCTGAGTCCAGCCAGGACGCAACCTCACGCTGTGCATTGCCCGTTAACTGTCCCATTATCATTCCTACGTGCTGGGCTTCAGTGAGGGGATACATCACATAATACTCTTTAATCTTTTGCATAAAGTCAGTTAAAGTATTAGGCTCACCGGAGTATTGGGGCAGCCACATTGCCCCTGGAGTATACGGCATCAGGAATGGCATTATGGATGCTGTTCCTTGCGCCGCTGCACCGCCGGTTACTATCACTGGGTCCGGCGCTGCAGCTCCACCGGCTGCTCCGTTGCCGTCTTGTGCATCGGCCTGCGAAATCTTGGGCCCCCTTAGTTAATATGTGCCCTCCGTCTTCCGCTTTCGTCTGGATGTCTATGGGAGGTTCCGGGGTGCAACAGGGATCTTCTTCCCCGCCGGATGTCGTCAGCACCAAGGGAGGAGGCTGGGTTCGCGCCAATGCAGGGTACCGCCCCCTTTCTTTCCCGCGCGCTCCAAAATGGCGGATTTTCAAATATCAGTTTGGCGCACAGGGTCCAATTCAGATGTTCAGATGGCGCACAGGGTCCAATTCTTTTGGACCGGGTAGATCCTGTTCGTGACGCCAGGTTGTGGAGCCCCCTCAGGACGGGGGTACTCGGTACCGGACCGGTCTGTGCCGGGGAAGTCACGGGTGGCTCGGTCCGGACCGTGTCCCTGGGCCCGCACAATAAGATGTGGAATATTTACAAGGGGATTTGTCACTTGTGACGCCACCCACTTGATGCGGCCAGCGATGGGGCCGCCGCTGCTGCAGAACCTCCGGGGTGATGGAATGGCAGCGGAGATGGTGTAGTTCCAGTGGGGAAAACTGTATCCCACGGGGCAGTAAGGGTTAAGTCTATTGGGGTTATAGATGGTGGAGACGGGGTTAAAGGACACACACTCACATTTGGCAGACACTGGTGCACTTCTTCTTCTCTCCTGAGGCTGCAGAGCTGACAGGCTTGTAGCAGGGGGAAGCTCTCTGTGCTGAATCTGGAGCAAAGGTCGCAATCAATACACAGACTCACAGTTTTGCTATTTTCCAAAGCTTTACTGCTGATGTTACTGCAGATTATAGTCCACGGAGTCTGTAATGGGGCCGAGCTCTCTTCCCACCCTGTCCGGGGTCGTCAGCATCCTTATGCTGCACTGTGTGTGTGTCCTGGCTGCTGCTATTAGCTGAGCTGCTGGGATTCCTCACGTCTCTCTCTCTCTGTATTCTGCTGGTACCACTTGGCTAGGCAACTTGAGTCCTCTGTGCTGTGCTGACCCCTCCGTGTTGCTTTGCTCTGGTACTAGGGGGCATCTAGAGATCCCACTGTTCCTGGATTCACTGTGCTGTGGGTGCCAGACACAGTACCGGATCCGTTGTCCGTTCTGTGCGTTCTTCTGGTGCAAGTGAAGGTATCACTCCAGCTCCCAGACGTGTTTCTCTGTCTGTAGTTCTCCTGTTCCTCTGACCCTTACTAGATCTACACTGAGCTAACTCTGCTCTAAGTGTCCTCTTCACAGCCCTGCTCCGAGCTGAACTGAGCTCTCCCTCATGAGCAAGAGTATATAAGGAAGCAGGTGGTGCTCCCACTCTTGGCCCAGAGGTGCTAGTGTTTGTCAGTGTGTAGTGGGGGAGAGAACCCATGTGATGTTATTGTGGCACATTAACCCATGGGGTGCCACACATGACAGTAGTTTGCTGGTAAAAGAATTGCCAAGCAGTATTCCCCTGTGTTGTCCTTTTGCAGTCCCTTCCAGTGAAGGCCAGGCTTGTGAGGGCAAACGAGACCTCATAGGGTGTGCATTTTTCCACAGGACAAAGGAAGATAAGGTGATCATCAGGGTCACAAGCATCAAACTAACTGGAGACGAGTGCAAGAGCTGGGTAGCTCCCTTACCCTCTCTTCCCACGAAGACTGAGTTGCCAAGGGATCTGCAGCAAGCAACTGCAAAAATCCCATCCTGTGACACCTATCACCATTACAAGCCTGGCCAGACCAAAGTGGTGCTGGACTCCAGTGCTCAGAGTGAGAGCCCCTCTCTCAACAACTTATCCCTTTCTGAAGATACTAGTGTTCTCCTGTGGCGCCCCAGCGGTTATGTGGTTAACTCAGAGATCCATACCCTGCATGCCTCACTTAGCATAGAGGGCCAATCAAGGTCCTGGTGGGCGGAGTGCAAGGGTAGTGTGTAATGGAAGTTTAGTCCAGCTTAGAGAGTTCTAGCCTCGAGTCTGGAGAAGTAACAGCAACTTAGAAGACCTCTGCAGAATCCCAGCTCTGCAACCTAGGAGAGGGGGTTGCACAATCGGTGCAGCCCCCTGGCCACCTTCTACTGGCCATCTCCTCACCTTTACCACGGTTGAGCACCATTACTCCCGGTGCATTACCAACCGAACTTCGGGTCCAAAACCACCCCGCGCCCTTATACAGCCGGTTTGCTGGTACCGAAGCTAGCAGCAGTTCAGCTCTGCTATGCAAACCAGAAGAGTGGAGGAGCAGCTTTACAGGAGCACCCCACCACTGCCAAATCCAGTCGTCTAACCAGCGGTGTACCCACCAAGGACCCAAGGCTCCCCAAAACATCCATCACGTATACTTTGGATAGGGCATTCAAGCAGCCTCCCTGTACCCGACCTGGTATTCCTGAGCGACAACGGCAACTTACTTAAATAGAATGGAGGAACACCGCGGATCTCTGAGGGACACCTATCACTGCTGAGTCCACCCGGTCTGCTACCTACAACTGTATGCCATGTACTGCTTGCTGGTTACAGTAAAGAACCTGTTACAGAGACTTACAGTGTCCGTGCTTCCTTATGATTACGTCCGTCTGCACACAAGGTAACCGCAGCTGCCGCACAACATCTTCAGCAGCTCCAGCCTCCGGGGATAACCGCTCATCCTGTGGGGAGCGTTCCATCTTGCTGCTATCCATCCCCCGGAGGCCCCGCAGCGTCGGTAAGACTTACCGAAACACTCATAGGTGGCGTCACGACAAATTAACCCCTTAATCTGTTCCCGCAAGACGTCTTCTCTTCTTTTTGATCTGCACTCAACCGGGCCCCACTACCGTCAGGCGCGGTCCACCCGTGACAAGGAGGAAGGAGCTACTGCCTGTCTAAACCGTAGTCCTGGCCACGGTGAGTCACTCCCCATGTGTCGAGCCCCAGGTCCTGGGGTACTCGGGTATCAGGCTCGGAAGGGTTCACGGGGACATCATGGGTGGCGGTGCCTGAGCCCGTGCCCTGGGTGACACTTCAATAGAGGGGTTATGTACAGGGGATAAGAGTTTGTTGTCTCGTGACGCCACCTGTAGTACCTGGTGATGAGTCACCAGCACCGCCACAGTCCTCCGGAGGGCGATGGTATTGCGGCAAGGATGGCAAAGTTCCCTACAGGTGTAGCTGGTCCTCAGGGGTGGCGTAGAGAAAAGGGGCAACTTGGAGTGGGACTTGAGGCCAGGGTAAAAAGCAGTAAGGCAGTCTATAGGGAGGCTGGGGACGGAGAGGAATAACGCACACACTCTGAAGAAAGTCTCTTTTACCTTTTTACTGGTGGTATTCACAGGTAAAGATATCCAGAGCAATGTTGGGTGACCAGGTGCACAGTGAGTCTCCGCAGCAAGTGGGTATAAGGCCTCCTCAGGTTCCCTGCTGCCGCTAAAGCCATGTCTGTATGCAACGCGACTTGCCTCCTCACTTTCTCTGGTCCTCTCTCTCTCCTCCTGCACGGTCCACGGGTTACCCTCTCTGATCATTGCTGTGTGAGTCCACACTATGGTGTCTGGCTCCCTCTTGCTGGCTACACAAGGGGACTGGGTGACTGAAGTCTCCACGGTGTGGAGGGGTTTTCTGCAGTCCTAAAGTGTTCCTGCAGGTGCAGATCCCCGAAGTCCGGTACGTCTTGGTAAACTTCCACTAGTTCCTCTACTCCCTTGGCTAAGCTCTGTGCCTTTTGTCCCCACTCCTAGGCTTGGCTCAATGGCAGAAGGGCCACTCTGGGTCACTGCTCGGGCCTAACCGCGGCACCGATAACCAGGACCTTTTCACAGCTCTCCTAGTGTCTGCACACTCTGACTAACTCCTCCCCCAGCAGCAGTATTTATAGGGAATCTCACCTAAAGTCAGTGAGTCTAGCTCCCCTTACTGTGTCGGGGTGGAAGGTGTTGCATGTAGTAGGTACCTGCTGTGGAAACCCAGCTGTGTATTAGGGAAGGCTGTGGCTCCCTGCGTGAGCAGGGCACTACACATGCAATGTATCCTCAGCACACTACGGGATGTAGAACAAGATACGTTCCCTTCTCAAGGATCACCCTGCAATGAACTGTGTATCAGACGAGGAGTCTGGTCTGTTAAAAACAGCATCCATGATCCTCTTGAGTTCAAGACACCCATCACAGTTCAAGACAGGATACCACTGCTAAAGCTTACTACTCAGAAGACTGACAGGAACACTACGCTGCCATCTCAGAAACAACAAAGGTGGGAGATAGGGAAGAAGGTCTTAAGGTACCGTTAGGGTACCTTTACATGCCGCAATTTTTGGTGGGGATTGGAGGCGATCTAACGTGTGCGTGCACGTTTTTCATGCTCGCCTCAGGTCGCCGATGGCGCTTTTACATGCCCCAATTTCGCCCTCAACCAAAGGCGATGTGTCGCCCCGGAAATCGCCACACCAACAGGAGGAAACATCCGGTAGACTGCCCTCGCCGCTTCACATGTCGCAATCCCCAAAGGAATGTGGGCGTACATGTTCAGCGCCGCGAGAACATAGGCGTGGCAGACTGGTGTATACCGCACCCCAAACACGCTGATTAGACAATGCAATAGTGTTATGATTGGGCAGCCTGCGCTGGAAGGCTGGCTAATACATGACGCCATTGCCATTGTGTGGTGGTGAATGGACAGCTCTTCAAATATGGCGCGGTGTCAAGTGACAGCCAATGGGAACACAGTAGCCCACACCAATCATTTCAGACGGGGCGCGGACTCCAGCATGCTGTGGCACGCCTACGGGAAATCAATAGTCGACGCAGATTCCATCACTATTGCCCGTTCACACGCCAAAAGCCGGGAATCTCGCCTTTATGATTGCCTCTGATTTTGGAGCAGTGCTCTGTAATCGGAACCAGGCGACAGGTTTTTTATCGCCACCACATTCCCAAATTACACGCTGCAACTGCAAGGCAATTTGACGGCGATGGTGCCAGGGTGACATATCGCCGGACAGATTCCTCGCCGCAGTTGCGTCGTGTAAAGGTACCCTTACACGAAGCAATATTGCTTGCAATTTCACTGGCAATTTGCTAGTTGCAGTGAAATCATGGACACATTGTTCTATTTTGTTGCCATGTACAAAATGGAACAATGTGTCCATGATTTCACATGAGTCAGCAAATTGCCAGTGAAATTGCAAGCAATATTGCTTCGTGTAATGGTACCCTCACAGCAAGTCCTACACCATCATGACTCTTTCAACTGTCATTAGAAGGCAAGTTTACGTATCCTCTGATACGTCTATGAAGACTAGGTCTGCAGCAGCTTTCCTGAGTACCTCAGAAACCGGCAACAAGGTACATTGCATTTTCATCCAGGACAAGGTCAACTTAGGCTGGCATTACTGCAAGCATGTGTTTACCGCTCCCAACCTGGAAAAAGCCAAAATTGTAAAACTTTGTGTTGTACAAAATGAAACCTAATCCAAAGAAATAGACAAGCTCAACAATGGACAACCCGCTCCTAGAGACAGTGTGCTGAAGAAGCTCGATCCTATTGTAGATGAAGATGGGCTGCTGACAATAGGAGGTCGACTTCAAGAAGCCGAGGTAGAATTTACAGTGAAACACCCGTAAATAATTCCTGGACGTCATCATGTATGACTCTGCTCATTCAGCATCATCATGTCTTAGCGAGACACTAAGGCCGTTTGTTCACTGAAGGGACCCTACAGGCAGCTGGACTATAGATAGTCGGAGCAAAGAGAAGTTTGAGCAAGCTCATCTTTAACTGCATCATGTGTCGCAAACTTCATGGCATGGTTCGGAATCTAATGATGGCCAATCTCCCATCCAACAGACTTAGTACTGTCGCCCCCTTCACTATCATTGGACTAGATGTTGTTATGTCTCCTGACAACGCACCCCAGCTCACCTTCCCTGGCTCTGCATTCTCTTCTGCTCTGCGTCCGGGCATCCGGCGCCCAGGCGTGTGGGGTCTCAGAGCCACTGCTGGGTCCCCTTCCTGTCTGCTGGTCACCAGCACAGCAGCACACTACAATAGACAGTGTAATGACCGGTGCATTGGGCGTGGCCACGCTCCTCCCCTGTAAATATAGGGGCCAGCATAGCCTGACACTCCCCTTGGCCAATAGCTGTCTGTCCTCCGGTATATCAGGCCGCCTCCACTGCTGGGAGGTGCCTTATTATTGTGTTAGTTGCCTTGTGCATATCTTGCTGTTAGTCAGGCCCTCCATGTGTTCTCTCCCTCATGGGTAATTCATCCAGTCCACCATCCTGTCCGTACCCCGGGCTCTGATGCCTCCGGTCCTCTTCTGCCATACCTCTGCTAGGTTAACCCTACGAGCCACCTCACTGGTACCGACAGCTGTGGTATTTAGACCTCCTGGGCTTTCCCCTGACAATCCCTGTATAGGGGTTAGATCAACTAGTACCAGTTAACCCAGGGGAGTTCGGTACTGTGGCCCAGTGGGTCCACTCTAGGGCGCCTCCCTTTGGAAGCATGAAAGACATGTTCGGCCCTTGGTCCCTGGCTACATGACATACTAGAAAGATCCATCCCAAAGCAAAGTGTTGGCCAGGTCTATTCACTTATTTGCCCATGAGAGCTATTCATTTCGAAGTAATCCAATTCATGGGCACTTCAAGGTTTATAAATGCATTTTGACATTTCATCGCGATCAGAGGCCCCATGAAGCATATTCGTTCTGACAGAGGCACAAATTTTGTCGGAGTGACAAGAGAACTCCAAATCCCTTCCAATCTAGATATTGCTAATGTACCTAGGTGAACAAGGATGCATATGGACTTTCAATTTACCACACTTTTAGCACATGGGAGGTGCTTGGGAAAGAATGATAGGGATAGCATGCAAAATCCTGAACTCTATCTTCTTGCAAGCTAACACCAGGCTCACACATGAGAGTTTGTTCTACGTTCTCAGCCGAGGTTTCAGCTATCATGAATGCCAGGCCGTTGAAGCACTTTCCGGTTATTCCGGAGACCGGACAGTTCTTACTCCTGCCATGTTGCTCACGCAGAAAACTTGTGTTCCAAATGCTCCACTTGGAGAATTCAATGACAAAGACCTTTACAGATGAAAATGGAGTAAAGTACAAAGTGTGTCCAATGCCTCTTGGGACAAATGGTAAAAACAGTACCTCTCCACTCTGCAAACAAGGACGAAGTGGGAGAAAGACCACCCGAACATCAAAAAAAGTTGATGTAGTTTTACACTTGTTACAACCCACAGAGGTAATCGGTTGTCTCTTTATGTTGTTTAAATGTGTTTAGAACAAAAGAGCTGCATTCCTACAGATACAGGCGTCTTGCACTTTAAGATCAGTGTATCCTTAGGGACCACCCACCTGCTTACTCGGGAAGAAGTGCAGACATTTCCCGGCCTCCAGAGAGATAAGACACATGTTCCCTGGTTCCTGTTCCTTAATTCAGTGGTGCATTTATATTGCCATGCACCAGGGGGGGTGACAGGTCCTCTTTAATCAGTCTCTTTATGTTAGAATCTGTGTGTGCAGGTTATGATGCAGCTACTGTCAAAGAAAGTACTGTGTAGTAGAAGTGTGCTATGCTCTGTAATCCTCCATGTTTGTTAATGTTTCCCTGTACTGCATACAGGTAGGTGTTGCCCCTGTGTAGAATAGTGCCTTTTGCAATGTATCTTTCCACAGTTACTCATGTTTAATGTACATTTCTGTGTTATATTATCACTGTGTTTGTTTCTATGATGTACCCATTACTGACTAAGATTATTTGTACCACGTAGTTTTTACCCGCCAAAAGTACCACCAAGTGTATCTCCAAGTGCACGCCAAATTTATATCATCGCACCAATAAACTATGGCTACAGAAACTCACAGTCTGTTTACTTGGGATGTGAAGAAGGGTTTAGCTGTATGCTGTAATCCACACAGCACCAGGCATGGAAGAAGGCAGAACATTATCCACATGAGAACGTCATGGATTGCTTGAATGTTGTGTATAGTGTTTCTCTTTCTCCAGCTCAGAATTGTCTTGCCTTGATTGTTGCCACCTTTATACTGATTGTTTCTGCAGACATCCACTCCTGCATCCTTGAACATCTACCACTGCTTGCTGTTCCCTGCTCTTGCCCCTCCAGACATTAGATTCCAGCTAGTGTTCCACCAGTATAGTAACATAACAGGATATTCAAGCCTTAATATGGATTCCACTAAAGTTGCAAATGTTTGCTTACTGACAGTTATACAGACATGAAAACACTGAAGTCTAAATATGAAGAATTTGAAACACAGACATTTCATGATGAGCTTTGGACAAGCTGTAAAGGATATGCAGACCATTTTTCCTCAGCAGACAGTTAAGATCCTCCAGCAACACAACCAAGGTATGGCTTTGGCCCCTACACCCACCCTCCCATTCCCACTCCCACTTTTCAGGTTCGATGGAGGTCATGAAAATAGTGTAAATTTATCAACCAGTGCAGATTATATTTCAGTGCACACCCTGCCTACTTCATTTCTGACAGGTCAAAAGTACTGTGTATTATCATGCTGCTGACACATAAATCTTTGGGTTGGGCCAGGCACCTTATTGAAACTAATGATCCTACTCTTAATGACTTGGAGGCTTTATTAGCAGCTATGAGCCAGGTGTTGATGATCATAACAGTTCTGCAATAGTTTACGCTACATTGTTTACTCTGCATGAGGGTAAACACTTAGTTGCAGAAAACGCCGCAAAATTCAGATGGTGGGTGCACCCGGAGTATCTGGACAGACTTTGTCATGCAAAGATGTTCATGAAACTGGATCTTCGAGGTGCATACAACTTTGTTCGTGTTAGACTAGGGAATGCATGGAAGACAGCATTTAGATAACATTATGAACATTATGAATATTTAGTAATGTCATTAGGACTATGCAAGGCTCCCGCAACATTTCAATATTTTTTAATGACATTTTTAGGGACCTGCTTGATGAATCTGTGGTCATTTATCTGGGTGATATACTAATCGTTTCTAATTCTGCAGTACATCAGGGCCATGTGAAGACTGTGTTGAAGCGACTAAGACATCACCATCTCTATATTAACTCGGACAAATGTGAATTCCATCAAACATAGATCCTCTTCTTGGGCTATATAATCTCTGCTCAAGGATTAAAAATGGACTCCAGCAAGATTCAAGCTATTATTGACTAGCCAATCCCAAAAAAATGGGAAAAGGGTACAATGATTTGTGGGATTTGTCAATTTTTACAGATGATTCATTAAGAGTTTTTCAGGAATAATTGCACCCATCGCTCAACTACAAAAGAAAGGCATACTGTTTGTATGGTCTCATCAAGCACAAGATGCTTTTTTTTGCTTGAAGATGTAGTTCACTTCAGCTCTTATACTGATTCATCCTAATCCTGAACATGCCTTTATTGAAGAAATAGATGCTTTAGATGGAGCGGTTTGGACTGTTTTATCTCAAAGAACAGGAGTTAAAAATTATTGCTTCATTATGCTTATCTTTCCCAAAGTTTAACTGCCTCAGAAATGAACTAAAATCTGGGGAACAAGAAGATTTCTGCTTTTAAAGAATGTAGACATCATTTAGAGGGAGCATCTCAACAAATTGATGTTCTGACAATCGCAACCTCAAATTTGTCAGATCTGCTATGATTTTTTCCCCCACCAAGCACGATGGAGTCTTTTTCTTAACCAGACCTGGCTTCCGTAATGGTAAGGCTGATATGCTACCTGGGATAAACTCCAAAGATCCTTGTCCAACAGGTCCGTCAACAACTATTCTATCTAATCAAACTCTTTGGGTGTGATTCATAATACTTACTTGAAGATATACGGGAAGCATATGAGACAGACTCAATTCTTCTCCACTCAATAGATGATAGATATATCACTTACATTTAAAAATAAAATGTGGACACAAAATCAGTGCAATTATGTTTCAGAAATTATGGGATTAAGAGTATTAAAGGGAATATGTCACCTAGATTTAAGCCCCTACACTATCACTACCAGTCCCTACACCTTCCTAGTTGCTCCCTATGTATCCATTTCTGAGCTAAAGGGGCCCTATAAAACAGCAGAAAAATAACTTATAACTTACAGCAGTCCTTTAGGCTGGGGACTGGAAAGGCGGGCCCAGGCTCCATTCTGCCCTCCTCGATGCTGCAGCGCACGCCCCACTGGGTAACATTATTCTTTATTCATTGTCACCTCCTCCATTTGAAATCTCCCGCCCTCTGTACACCTAATATGCACCGCCCGCTACGTCACATCTGGCGCAGTGCATTATGGGGCCGATCACATGATCGGCCCCAGTGAATTATAGGCTTGATGACTTGATCAGCCTGGCTCCGCGCATGCGCAATGCGCTTATTGAAGCCGGGCCAATCACGTGATAAGGCCCATAATGCACTGGGGCCGATCACGTGATAATGCACCGCGCCGGATGTGACATAGCGGGCGGTGGAGCTAGGAAGGTGTAGGGACAGGAAGTGATAGTGTAGGGGCTTAAATCTAGGTGACAGGTTCCCTTCAAAACTAATTCACGACTCAAAGTTAGCAGGGCACAAGGTAATTGAGAAAACACAAGAATTCCTGGCTCACTTCTTTTGGTGACCCAACTAACTAAAAGATGTAAAAGAATAAGTTTGTCTTGTAACACCAGTGCCTTGTATAACAAAACCCTGTACATTACCAATGGGATTATTGCAGCCTCTGTCAGTTAATTCCCTTCCTTAGGGCTCTTTATCTATAGACATTATTGTTTCCAGGGGTGCGCCATCCTAGTCGTGATCGACGGACTGACTAAAGCAGCACATTTTGTTCCTTGCACTGGTTTGTCCTCTGCTAAAGAGACTGCTGATCTCATAATTCAAAATGTGTTTTGTCTTTATGGAATTCCAGATGAAATTGTTTTTATTCATGTGGTACCATTTGCATCAAAATTCTGGAAGACTTTTTGTGCAGCATTGGACATTGATGTCACCTTATTCTTAGTTTTCCATCCCCAATCTAATGGGAAGATGAAATGTTCAAACCAAACCTTGCAGCAATATCTCCAATGCTATATTTGCCATTTTCAGGATTACTCGAATGATTTACATCACATGGCAGAATTTTCATAATAACACTCCTCAAAATTCTTCAATTAAGCAGACACCATTCTTTCCAAATTTGGGTTACCATTCAAGTATTCATCCCAACCTTCCCAGAGAAACTTGTATTCATGCAGTCATGGACAGAATACAGGTCTCCAACAGAATTTATAAATTCTAAAATACATATTAAAGATCACCAAAGAGAAATATAAGGAAGCAGCAGATTTACTTTACAGACCTTCTCCAAGCTTCCAAGCTAGAGATGAAGTGTGGCTTTCTACCAAGAATTTGCATATATGCAAATTTGCACTTCACTAAGGAAGTTCCCAGACCTTACCAAGAATTTGAAACTTTAACCTGGAAAAGGGACTTTACTCTAACTCTCTTTTATAGCCAGGATGTTCTTCGCTTTCAAAGACTTCAACTGAGCAGAAAGTAGTAGGGGAGGAACAAGGAGAAAAGGCTCATGAAGACTGGCTTGAGAAGGGATGTATGGAAGGAGTTTGGCACGCGTAATGAGGCAACACAATTCAGTTTGTATTTTGATAACTTGAAAAGGAACAATAAAGTTTGGACCTAACTTGTAAGGTGGCACCTTGAGATAAATATATTTAGAGAGCCGTACCTTATCCCCAGGATGGAAATGTGGCAAAATCTCTTTGCCTCTTGTCAGCTCATTCCTTCATCCGCTTGGACCATCTCTTAAGATAGGTTTTTGTATGCTCCCAGATTTTGACGAAATCCCTAGTGAGAGCATCGATTGCAGATATGTTGACAACACAGAAATGTGACTTTGCAGAAGCCACACTCATATAAATTCGGTAAGAGAATTCTGCCCATGGCAAATGCTTATGTCAAGCCCCAGGCCCTGGGGTACTCGGGTATCAGGCTCAGTGGTTGTTTTCACAAGGGATGTCATGGGTGGCAGCGTCTGAGCCTGTGGCCTGGGTGACACTTCAAAAAGGGATTATTTACAGGGGATAAGAGTTTGTCATGTGACGCCACCTGTACTACCTGGTGATAGGTCACCAGCGCCGCCACAGTCCGCTGGAGGTAGATGGTAGTGCGGCTGAGATGGCAAAGGTCCCGACAGGTAGAGCTGGTCCTCCGGGGCAGCGTTCCTGAAAACAAGCAGGTTGATGGAGAAAACCACACACAGGTAAAGTCACTTTCTCCTGGGTACTTTACTGTAAACCTTTAGCAGCAACATACAAAATCCACAGCATCTGATGTTAGAATAACAGGTAGCTCAAAGGGTGGCTGAAAGTGGATCCCAGGTGGTATGGTGGAACCCGTGGTGTACCTGAGTTGACGAACCCGTGTCCTTTCTCTCCGCCTAGGATGAGTCTATACCCAGTGGCTCCGTGTAGGTAGTATTGGGGGTCCTCTCCCTTGTGATGAGGAAGCAGGCAGACCGCTCCGTGTGGCAGAGTGCTGTGGCGATATACGGACCACAGCAGCCCGTTGCCGACTGCAAAGCTAGACCTTGGCCGGATCCTCGGGCCCGGCGTTCCAGTGGTGAACTGGAGAATCCCCTGGAGTATGGTCGCTCCACGCTGGGGTTCTCCCTTTCTCTCTAGGGCCTCGACTCCACTGATCGGGTGCCCTCTTTCAGGATCTCCTCAAGACCCTCTTTCTCTTCCCTTCCGGATCAGCTTGAAACCATCCGGGTAACCCTTCCGACTTGTTCCACACTCTTTCCAGCTGTCCCGACTCCTCTCCTCCTCCTCCAACTAACCGCTCTTGATCCCCCCTGGAGGTGAATATATCTCCCTCCCCGGGTAACCTCCCACTACTATGCTAATGTGGGAGTGCAGGAATGGGTCCCACCGACCAACCTAGGGTCCACTTGCAGCTGGGGAAATTACACCTCTATTACGGGTGCAACACCCCTCTGTGATGCCTGACTATGTGGGGCACCACATACCCCCCAATGGAATATACTCGTCCGCGAGTATCGGTACCTGTTAACCGAGAAGTGAAAAGCATTTTTATATTTTTATATTCAACATCAACGGGTAAACTATTTACAATCAAGCACTCCTGGATTTCTTCCTATTGCTAGGAGGCACATTTCTTTAACATTACACATACCGTATATACTCGTGTATAAGCCGAGTTTTTCAGCCCAAAATTTGGGCTGAAAAGTCTCCCCCTCGGCTTATACACGAGTCAATACGGATGGGGGCTGCTGTATGAGTTGGTGGGGGCTGTGTCCGGGGCTGTGGAGGCTGGAGGAGGCGGGGGAGGCTGCTGTATGAGCGGCCCCGTCACGTGGGGCCGCTCATTATATATGCACTGCTTCCCCCTGTCAATCAGCGGCAGGGGGAAGCAGTGCATAACTAAATAAATTACCCCCAAATGCTGGCACTCTCCCCCTTTGTAAGGGCCCCCCCCGCTGCTTATATTACCATCCCGGTCTTCTGATCAGTGCCGCTCCTCGGTGCTCCGTCCTTGCTGCTTCCGTCCTGCTACATTCGGGATCTCCGGCCGTCGCAGGCATATGACGTCATCGCGCGACGGCCGGAGATCCCGGATGTAGCAGGATGGGAGCAGCGAGGACGGAGCACCGAGGAGCGGCGCTGATCAGAAGACCGGGATGGTAATATAAGCAGCGGGGGGGGGGGGCCTTACAAGGGGGAGAGTGCCAGCAGTTGGGGGCTGCTGGGTACCCTCTGGGGGCTGCTGGATACCCCCTGGGGGTTGCTGGGCACCCCCTGGGGGCTGCTGGGTACCCCCAGGGGGCTGCTGGATACACCCTGGGGGCTGCTGGGTACCCCCTGGGGGCTGCTGGGTACCCCCTGGGGGCTGCTGCGTACCCCCCGGGCCTGCTGTATGTACCCCCGGGGGCCTGCTGTTTGTACCCCTGGGGGCCTGCTGTATAAACCCCCGGGGGCCTGCTGTATATACCCCCGGGGGCCTACTGTATAAACCCTGGGGGCCTGCTGTATATACCCCTGGGGGCCTGCTGTATAAACCCCTGGGGGCCTGCTGTATATACCCCTGGGGGCCTGCTGTATGTACCCCCGGGGGCCTGCTGTATAAACCCCCGGGGGCCTGCTGTATGTACCCCCGGGGGCCTGCTATATGTACCCCCGGGGGCCTGCTGTATATACCCCTGGGGGCCTGCTGTATATATCCCTGGGGGCCTGCTGTATATACCCCTGGGGGCCTGCTGAATACCCCTGGGGGCCTGCTGTATACCCCTGGGGGCCTGCTGTATACCACTGGGGGCCTGCTGTATACGATACTACTGGGGCCTGTATACCACTGGGAGGGCCTGTATACCACACTGCTGGGGCCTGTATACCACACTGCTGGGGGCTGTATACCTCACTGTTGGGGGTTGTATACCTGTGCTGGAGTCCACCCTCGGCTTATACGCGAGTCAATAAGTTTTCCCAGTTTTTGGGGGCAAAAGTAGGGGGGTCGGCTTATACACGGGTCGGCTTATACACGAGTATATACGGTATATATTTCAGTAATTAGTGCAATAGACCCCACGGTCCTCGGGTCACCTGTTGGCAAAGTTCTTACTATCCGGCTTTTACTATCTGCAAACCTTGGTATAGGTCTCAATTCGGGTGTCCATGCCGCAGGTATAATTCTACATCACGTCGTGCAAAGAATATGTCCTCCTGAAGTCTGGGTTCTCTGAGGAATCCCCATCCTTCATCATGGTATACTGAAACAACGGTTCCTTGTCGGCGTAATTCTAATGAAAGCGGGGGCTGTGACCTTGCTTCATCACAAAGTTGCTGTTTTGCTTGCTCCTTCTGGAACAACTCCTCTCAGCTTCGTTGCCTTGCTACCTGGTCTCTCTGGTTTAAGGACGACTGGTACTCCAGTGGTGGTGAGTTGCCGGTTGGGACTCTGGACGATGCTCTGGTCTCCGCTGAGCTCATGATGGTGGGGGTACCTCGCTGCTGCCATGCAGTCCACCACGCAGCCTCTGGGGTGCTCCCTCCTGAGGCTCCTTCTACGTCCTCAGATTCCTCGAAGTCAGTCTCGTCTTCAATAATGATATCTGGCTCTGTAGGGGACGTCCGCGCTGCCTCCAGCCGGAGATAGCTGCTGGTACGGGATGGTGGTGTTACCCAGGGTTCAAGCTGGACCCCCTTGTCCCAGGTCTGGACGAGTGGTAGTACGGGTGGTAATGATGTGGCCAGAGCAAGGGGTACTCGGACACCGGTTACTAATGGCGGTTTGGGTGGGGAAATCATGAGTGGTCGGGATCCCGGTTCCGTGCCCTGGTTATCATTTGAGTAAATGGTGGGGGAGAGGGGAGTATTTACAGGGGAACGTGACGTCACCTGTAGATCCTGGTACTATGATACCGGCGCTGCAAGCCGACCGCTGAGGTGATGGTGGGTGCAGCAGAGAGTAGTCCAGCTCCCTACAGGTGGAGCTATTACCTCAGTGCTGCAATGTAGGATGAAGATGAGGGGAGTTGTAGTTGTTGCAGTGATGGTTCTTACTCCTCTGATGAGCTGCTGGTGGTGCAGAGCCCTCTGGGCACCGGCGGGAAGAATAACGGAGACCAGTTCAAGTTTTACTCCACTTTACTAGGTACCGGCAGATGGTAAAAGGGAACACGGTACAGTTTGGTTTACCAGGTGGATGTTGCCAGCTCAGGGTCCCCCTTATGGAGTCTCTAGGTGTTCTCTCTCTTTGTCTTTCAGGGTTAACTCCACTCTTCCCAGCCTCTACCACCCTCGCAGAGCTCTCCCGCCAGTCCCACGGTCTGTAGCTAGTAGGCAAGGTCTGTGCCCTACCGGTCCGGACGGGGGGCCCAAGTAAGCAAAGCTTCCCGCCACCGAAATTTTGGCCCTTCGCCTCTAGTGTCCTGAACCGGTTCTTAGTCCTGAGGGGCTAGGTACCTTGTGGCGCTGTCAGTAACCCGGTTACTATGGGCCTGCAGCTCGTCAGTCTGCGGTCAGAGGTGAACTTCTGGCCGTCTCGGCTTCCCGCGTTGCCGGTGTTTCCCTCAATGTGTCCAGCTGGCTCCAACCAGTCCTGGCCCGTTGCCTTCTGCCCTGGGACCCCACTTAAAGATGGGGCTCCCTCCTGTCGGCTGTGCTGTCGGGTCTGTCCTTCCTTACTGCCTTCCCAGCACTGTCTGATCTAAACTGTCACTCTCTCCCACTACTCTACCCTAGGCTCCACCCCCTTTTGGGACCTACTAAATTGCCAGTTCCCCCTATTCTAAGTGGTCTAGTCCTAAGTGTGTGTAAGGACGGACTCCACAGGTTAAACCCTGAACTGGCAACTTACAGGGTTAACACATTTGTTTTCACAGTGTAGTACTTCAATGTGGCACCTAGCCAGAGGGGCGCCACAGTAACGAGGCACAGTAATCCACAACTGCCTGCACTGCTACTGTTGCCTCTCGCTTCTCGGCCTTCCCTCATGGTTCTCAGCTCACAGGCCCTCTTTGCTCTCCACCTTCTGCACTCCCACGTCAGGGATTCTTCCATGTCCTGGCAGAGCCATCCAAACACGTCCCTCCAGTAGTCATCATCCCCCTCTAGTGTCAAGAGGGATGCCGCTACCGAGTCTACTTGCGCGATTCTGGTCTGCTCCGTGACCTCGCGCATGATGTCTCCACAATGGGGTGCCGCCATGCTGCTGGGTATATAGGAGTCTTGATCATTCTGTCCTTCTCTTCCAGGTTTGTCTCTTTATTGGCAGCTACTCCTGGAGAACTTCCTGTGGGCCGTCCCCCTGATTGATTGCTGGCAATCAGGGCGGCCACACTTTTTGGCGCTTCCGTCTTGGCCCTCCTTCTTCTAGGGGCTGAGGCATACCCCCGGGCCTACAGATGGTGTTTAGTACATGGCTATGGCGCCATCTTGGGTCCTCCTGCAGTGATGGCGGGAACCCATTTTTGGCCCCAAGCAATGGCGGGAAAAGTTAATTTTAAAAGTCCTAGGCACACAATACCAGGCACGAGATCCTGTTCATGAATGCCTGAAAGATATGTCGAGCCCCAGGCCCTGGGGTACTCGGGTATCAGGTGGTTGTTTTCACGAAGGATGTCATGGGTGGCAGCGCCTGAGCCCGTGGCTTGGGTGACACTACAAAATGGGATTATTTATAGGGAATAAGAGTTTGTCATGTGACGCCCTGTAGTACCTGGTGATAGGTTACCAGCGCCTCAACAGTCTGCCGGAGGTAGATGGTAGTGCGGCTAAGATGGCAAAGCTCCCTACAGGTAGAGCTGGTCCTCCGGGGCAGCGTTCTTGAAAACAAGCAAGTTGATGGAGAAAACCACACACAGGCAAAGTCACTTTCTCCTGGGTACTTTACTGTAAACCTTTAGCAGCAACATACAAAGTCCACAGTTCAGCATCTGATGTAAGAATAACAGGTAGCTCAATGGGTGACTGCAAGTGGATCCCAGGTGGTATGGTGGAACCCGTGGTGTAACTGAGTTGACGAACCCGTGACCTTTCTTCCCCGCCTAGGATGAGTCTATACCTAATGGCTCAGTGTAGGTAGTATTGGGGGTCCTCTCCCTCGTGTTGAGGAAGCAGGAAGACCGCTCCGTCTGGCTGGGTGCTGTGGCGATATACGGACCACAGCAGCCCGTTGCCGACTGCAAAGCTAGACCTTGGCCGGATCCTCGGGCCCGGCGTTCCCGTTGTGGACTGGAGAATCCCCTGGAGTATGGTCGCTCCACGCTGGGGTTCTCACTTTCTCTCTAGGGCCTCGACTCTGCTCGTCAGGCACCCTCTTTCAGGATCTTGGCACGACCCTCTTTCTCCTTCCAGATCAGCGTGAAACTGTCCGGGTAACCCTTCCGCCACGTTTCACACTCTTTCTAGCTGCCCCGACTCCTCTCCTCCTCCTCCAAATAACCACTCTTGATCCCCCCTTGAGGTGAATATATCTCCCTCCCCGGGTAACCTCCCACTACTATGCTAACGTGAGAGTGCAGGAATGGGTCCCACCCACCAACCTAGGGTCCACTTGCAGCTGGGGAAATTACACCTCTTTTACGGGTGCAACACCCCTCTGTGATGCCTGACTACGTGGGGCACCACACTTAGCCAAGTCATCTTGGTGTGCATTAGTGAAATGGTGCAGAAAAGTTGTAAGGATCTGGGGATCCACTCTAACTGGCTATTCAACTGAGGATGGTATGCAGAGGAGAAATCCAAAGATAAATGTTGACATTTACATGCATGTCTCCAGAATCTGGACATGAACTGTAAGCTTCTACCAGACACAATATGAGTAAGAAAACTATGTTGACAGATTATATGCTGAATGATTTCTCTAGCTAGCACAAGAGTCAAAGGAAGACCAGGCATCTGGACAAAATGAGGCATCTTCAAGAAGCAATCCACTACCACCCAGATGACAGAATACAGAGTATACTAGAATATTTGTAATAAAATCCATAACTATATGCTGCCAATTAGAAGAAGGAACGGGTAGTATAAGTATGACTCCAGATTGCCATTGCTTGGGAGTCTTCCTAAAACTACTAGAAAAATCAGCATTAGGGATGGGCAAATCTACTCGCTAGGACTCGTTACTCGGCGAGTAGTAAGGGACTCGCAGGACTCGGTACTTTGCGAGTTTCCCAGCGATTACTCGCACAGCAACGAGTCCCATGCAAATCAATGGCAATCCTAGTTTTGTCAGAGACTGACAAAACTAGGATTGCCATTGACTTGCATCGGTCTGATTACTGTGCAAGTAATCGCAGGGAAACTCGCAAAGTAACTGCTGTTACTTTGTGAGCTGAGTCCGGCTGTCTGCTCTGTGCAGGCTGCCACAGCTCCAGGGTCCTAGAGCCTGCCTGCTCACAGAGATGATGTAGCAGAGCTGCGATTGTTCTCAATCTGCTCATTCCCTGTGCATAGACATCTATATCTATGCACAGGGGATGTAGCAGAGAGGACATCGCGTTTTGGACTACGTCGGACGGAAGAGGATTTTTTTAATTAAAGATGGAGTCCCTAATGGCTTTTTTTTTATTTCTAATAAAAAATTTTCTCTGTGTTGTGTTTTTTTAACCCTTTATTGGAGATTCTTAGTGGCCGGGTCAAACGTGGCCTGACATTAAGAATCTCGGGCTTAATACCAGCTTGTATAACAAAGCTGGTATTAACCCCTTTATTACCCAGCGTGACACCGCCACCAGGGCTGCTGGAAGAGCGGGGTTCAGCGCCAGAGGATGGCGCTTCAATGAACGCACCATCTTCTGGGGCGGCTGCGGGCTGCAATTTGCAGCGGGGGGTGCCCAGAAAGCTTGGACATCCCTGCGCTGCGGATTCCAGCCCCCAGCTGCTTAGCTGTACCTGGCTAGACAAAGAAATTGCGCGGAGCTCCACGCATTTTTTTTTTATTGTTTCATGAATTTCATGAAATAATTAAAAAAAAATGCGTGGGGCTCCGTGCAATTTCTATGTGTAGCCAGGTACAGCTAAGCAGCTGGGGGCTGGAATCCGCAGTGCAGGGATGCCCAAGCTTTCTGGGCACCCCCCGCTGCAAATTGCAGCCCGCAGCCGCCCCAGAAGATGGCGCGTTCATTGAAGCGCCATACTCTGGCGCTGAACCCCGCTCTTCCAACGGCCATGGTGGAGGTGGCACGCTGGATAATAAAGAGATTAGGGCCAGCTTTGCATTATCAGCTGGCCCTAAGCCCGAAATTTATGGCGGTCACGCCAATATTAGACATGACCGCCATGAATTTCTATTAAATTGTTTTAAAAAAAAACACAACACAGAGAAAATTTTTTATTAGAAATAAAAAAAAAAGCCATTAGGGACTCCATCTTTAATTTAAAAAATCCTCTTCCGTCCGACGTAGTCCAAAACGCAATGTCCTCTCTGCTACATCCCTTTGCATAGATATAGATGTCTATGCACAGCGAGTGAGCAGACTGAGAACAATCTCAGCTCTGCTACATCAGGCAGCAGGCGGGCTCTAGGACCCTGGAGCTGCGGCAGCCAGCACACAGAGCAGAAAGGACTCTTATCTGTGCGAGTTTCCCAGCGATTACTTGCACAGTAAACGAGTCCAATGCAAATCAATGACAAAACTAGGATTGCTTCAGGCTGAAGCTTCCGAGACACATCTGTGATTTGTAAATCGCACACTACTCGCTATTACTCGCTTCCCCATTCATTAACATTGGACTCGCTAGACTCGCAACGAGTAGCGAGTCCTGGGCTCGGACTCGCTAGAGTCAAGCGATTCCGAGTAATTTAGGATTCGCCCATCACTAAATAAAATCCATAACTATATGCTGCCAATTAGCAGAAGGAACGGGTAGTATAAGTATGACTCCAGATTGCCATTGCTTGGGAGTCTTCCTAAAACTACTAGAAAAATAAGCAACAAAAAAGACTTACCATCAGTGCCAAAAACAAAAACCAATACCGCACTTGCAGGATGCAGTCAGACCCCACTTGTGTAGCAAGCCCAGGTGCAGGCTGATAAATCATCTCAACCTACAACAAGGTATGGGAGGCGACTTGCCATGCACACTATGGGCCTGCATAAGACACCATTCACACTGATACATATGGTGCAGAGTGTCTGAAAGCTACCCAAACACTCCGCTGCCTGAGCAATGGGCCGCACAGTACAATGCTTCTGCACCACTAGATGAATGGCGCCCCATGGGGCCCAACTACACCCTGAAATGAATAAAAAAGTGCAGAAAAGTTTTTTATATGATGAACAAAAAACTTTTATAAATGGGATATTGGTTCATGTGTTGGCCAAGACACTTAAGCTCATGATCCTCGTCACGGATTCCCATGCTCATGAGTCCTAACAAAATTGTACAAAAACTACTAGAAAAAGCAGCATCAAAAAAGACTTACCATCAGTGCCAAAAACAAAAACCAATACTGCACTTGCAGGATGCAGTCAGACCCCACTTGTGTAGCAAGCCCAGGTACAGGCTGATAAATCACCTCAACCTACAACAAGGTGTGGGAGGCGACTTGCCATGCACACTATGGGCCTGCATAGGACACCATTAACACTGATACATATGGTGCAGTGTCTGAAAGCTACCCAAACGCCCAATAGCGCCCAAAAGTGTTATTCCTAATGCAAAAAGAGCAGGTAGAACTTAACTCCAGAACATCATTCCACATAAATGGCCGCCAGTAATGACGATAGATGAGCTGAATGGTCTTTTTCTGCCTGGCATGGTCAGCCACCATAGAAGATTGACCCCTCAAAAGCACTTTGTATCAGACAGAGTCTTCCCGAGGAAAGTCTGATACAAAAGTCTTCCTGAGGAAATTTCGAGACATGTGAGCCAGAGTAATCATGGAGGGCTCAAATATATTTTCAAGCTCAATCTACTGCTCAGGAGGATGGAGAGACCTACACTGTGTGCAGAATTATTAGGCAAATACGTATTTTGATCACATGATACTTTTTACACATGTTGTCCAACTCCAAGCTGTGTAGGCTTGAGAGCCAACTACCAATTAAGTAAACCAGGTGATGTGCATCACTGTAATGAGGAGGGATGTGGTCTAATGACATCCACACTGTATATAAGGTGTGCTTAATTATTAGGCAACTTCCTTTCCTTTTGAAAAATGAGGCAGAAGAGAGATTTGCCAGACTCTGAAAAGTCCAAAATTGTGAGATGTCTTGTAGAGGGATGCAGCAGTCTTGAAATTGCCAAACTTTTGAAGCGTGATCAAAGAACAATCAAGCATTTCATGGCAAATAACCAACAGGGTCGCAAGAAGCGTGTTGGGCAAAAAAGATGCAAAATAACTGCCTATGAATTGAGGAAAGTCAAGCGTGAAGCTGCCAAGATGCCATTTGCCACCAGTTTTGCAATATTTCAGAGCTGCAACGTTACTGGAGTATCAAAAAGCACAAGGTGTGCTTTACTCAGGGATATGGCCAAGGTAAGAAAGGCTGAAAAACGACCACCTTTGAACAAAAAACATAAGATAAAATGTAATGACTGGGCCAAGAAATATCTTAAGACTGATTTTTCAAAGGTTTTGACTCGCCCCAGGGCAGGGTACTCAGGTCTCGGGCTCGGGTTCAGTCTGGGATGTCACGGGTGTCTGCCCGAGGCTGTGGCCCTGACGGTCAGTGAATGAGGGGGTTATTTACAGGAATTATGTATTAAATTTGTTGTGATGCCACCTGCTGTGTCTGGTGAGGTGTCACCAGCGCCACTACAGTCCTCCAGAGGCCGGTGGGATTGCGGCAGTGATGGTATGGTCCCCGCAGGCAGGACTGGAACCCCCGGGGCAGCTTGGTGAGGTGGGCAGGTTGTAGCAGAGCTGAGGGGGTGGATGAGAGTAGGGAAAGTCTATTGAGAACATGGTGAGGGATAGGAAAGGATGCACGCACACACTTGACGTCTCTTTACCTTTTCCTGGTGAAATGCAGGCAAATTGTCCAGAGCACTGACGTGGTAACCGGGCTTCACAGTAGGCTCCCACAGCAAGTGGGTATCAGGCCTCCTTCCCTTTCTATTCACTGAGGCACAGTCTATTGAATCCTGACTTGCCTCCACTCTCTTCTCTTGTCTGTGTCTCCTTCCCTCCTGTGCTGTCTCCGGGACAACCTTCTCTAATTCTGTTGTGGCCACTGCTCCTGGCTCCCTGTCTTCCCTCTCTCAGGAGACCGGGTAGCTGTAGATTCCTCGGTGCCAAGGGGTTTCTTGTGGGACTTGTAGTTCTCCACTGGTGCGGATCCCCAAGAGAGTGGAGGCAAGTCAGGATTCAGCAGACTGTGCTTCAGTGAATACACAGGGAAGGAGGCCTGACACCCACTTGCTGTGGGAGCCCACTGTGCAGCCCGATTAACCATCAGTGCACAGGACAATTTACCTACATCCCACCAGTACAAGGTAAAGAGACTCTAAGTGTGTGCGTGCATCCTTTCCTATTTCTCACCATGCCCTCAATAGACTTTTCATACCCCCACTCACCACCTCAACTCTGCTATAACCTGCTCACCTCACCAAGCTGCCCTGGGAGTCCCAGTCCCGCCTGCGGGGACCATACCATCACTGCCGCAATTCCACCGACTTCCGGAGGACTGTAGCGGCGCTGGTGATCTCTCACCAGACACAGCAGGTGGCGTCACGAAGACAAAAACTGTATATAATCCCTGTAAATAACCTCTCTTTCACTGACCGCCAGGGCCACAGCCTAGGGCAGCCACCCGTGACATCCCGGACCGTAACCGAGCCCGAGCACTGAGTACCCTGCCCTTGGGCGAGTCAGTTATATTGGTCACTAATATTTTTGGGTTTTGTTTTTGCATGTCAGAAATGTTTATTTCTAAATTTTGTGCAGTTATATTGGTTTACCTGGTGAAAATAAACAATTGAGATGGGAATATATTTAGTTGTTATTAAATTGCCTAATAATTCTGCAAAGTAATAGTTACCTGCACAAACAGATATCCTCCTAAGATAGCGAAATCTAAAAAACCACTCCAACTTCAAAAAATATTAAGCTACGATATTTATGAGTCTTTTGGGTTGATTGAGATCATAGTTTTTGATCAATAATATAAATAATTCTCTACAATACAACCTGCCTAATAATTCTGCACACAGTGTAGAGAGGACATCCAGCTTGATGTTTTTGTCAATCAAATTAAAATAGAGAATGATTTCAAGTTGTCAAAAAACAGGAACCGTCTAGCTTGTTGTGGATTCAGCCTCTAGGCGGACTGCATGTCGGCAAAGTTCTTATTATCAGTATAAATAATAACTAGATGATTTCCCCCTCAAGCAGATACTTTTACTCCTAAGCCATTTTAATAGTCAACAATTCTCAATCAGGATCAGAGAATCAGAGTCCCAAGTTCTGTGCTTTGGACTCTTTTTGCTTAATTAAAGCATTAGGGCATTGGGGGCGCAAAAAAATACATTCTTACAAATGCCACTGACAGGGCCATGAACATGGACATAGACATGATGTGAATCAGGCCTAATAAACTTTACCTTGGCAAGATCTTTCGTGTCAGTTACTGCGTGTGTTTCATGCAGTGTAAAAAGGTTACAAACATACCTTTTTGGATGGAAAGATAATTCTTCCTTAGGCTAGGGTCACACTTGCAATATTCTAAGTTTCCTGCGTGGTTTGCAGAAAACTTAGAATATTTTTCTCCCTCCGCAGCCTTCACGCAGGCTGCATAGGGGTGAACGCGGCCCCTAGCAACCCGTTGTGTTCCATGGATACCAGCTACACAGCGGGCTGCGGGGAGTGCGATTCGCACCACGCACGCACCACGTACAGGAGAATGCATCATGATGCGTTTCCCTGTGTGTGGTGCGAATCACACTCCCCGCAGCCCGCTGTGTAGCGGGTATCCATGGAACACAGTGGGTTGCTAGGGGCCCGCATTCGCCGCTATGCAGACTGCGTGAAGGCTGCGGAGGGAGAAAAATATTCTAAGTTCTCTGCAAAACACGCAGGGGACTTAGAATCTGTCAAGTGTGACCCTAGCCTTAGGGTGCCGTCACACGCTTCAATTTAATGAACGATATTGTTAGCGATCACATGCACACGCGATCGCCAACAATATCGTTCAGATCGCTGGTGAGCTGTCACACAGACAGACTCACCAGTGATCGATGGACCAGAGACATTGTGGAAACGATTTAAATATCATTTCCACGATGTCTTGCTCCCGCTTCCAGGCTGTGGTAAGCGGGAGCAGGCTGGTCTCCAAGGTAAACTGCGGGTATCTAGGCAGCACGTGCGGTTCCTAGATACCCGATGTGCACCTTAGTTATCAGCCTCCTCCGCTCACTGGCTGGTATCTAAGGTACACAGAGGGTAACTAGGGTCCCTAGTTACCCGCTGTGTACCTTAGATACCAGTCGGTGAGCGGAGGAGGGTGGTAACTAAGGTATACATCGGGTATCTAGGCAGCGCGCGCTGCCTAGATACCCGCAGTTCACCTTGGATACCAGCTCCCAGCGCTTGTGAGAGGCGCTGGCAGCTGGCTTATCGGTCGATTACCGGTGTCACACGCAGCAATGCTGCGTGTCCACCCGCCGAACAACGACAGATTTGTGAACGTGTTCACAAATATGCGATCAAACAATCAAGCAATTTTACATTGTAAAATCGCTTGATTACACGCAGCGACTCACAGACGATATCGCTTAAGCGATCAAAAAAGGAGATCGCTCAAGCGATATCGTTCTGAAAATCGATGCGTGTGATGTGGCCCTTGGGGTACCTTTACACGCCGCTACTGGCGGGTGGCTACAACCGGATACTTCACGTGCACGAGCACGCACAAACGGTTGCAAACGGTAATCGCACCACCTTTACACGCCGCAACAAGGTGCGCTACAGTAGGTTACATCTATCTATAGATACACCGCCGGGTGTCTCAAGTTACCTCCTGCCGAGCACCTTGCATGCATTCTCACTGCATGCATTTTTGACACGTGTGTTTGTCTTATTAAAGTTGGTTGAAAGAACAAAATTAGAAGAAACAGGAAGTTAACAAAAATTAAGTAATGTTGCACCGCCCAATATATACATATACAGCAGGTGACATAAATATTTGACACGACATTAAGTTCATAGAAGGAGGACATGGAATCTTCAAGATTTGAAGAGTGATTATAAGGAAAATAAGGCCAAAATCACACCTGAGCAATGCATGTGACTAGTTTCTCAATACAGAAGGCATCGTGAAGCCGTCATCACTTGCAAAGGTTTTTATACAAAGTATCACATTTCAGTAAGTGTTTCAATACTTTTTACCAGTGTTACTTCTCATTATTACACATAACAATTTATGGACATCTTTGGTTCGATTTCTTTGGCTTTGAGGATTAGATGGGTTATTACAGACATTTGGTGAGAAATTCATGTCAAGTGCACCTTTAAAAATATATTTACTTAGAAAATTGGTGATATGTTCAATACTTTTTTAACCTTCTGTACTTACTAGTGGTCACCGTTACTAGGAGCTAACTGCATACTGCATTGTATTCAATAATGTATTACGAAGCACCTTCCGGTAAATTCCCTTTAGTGGAAACTGCAGACAAGGAGATTGTTATGCTATTGATATACCGTGCGTATGAGCAGAGGAATTCAAGGTTGGGAAAAAATAAGTTCTGATTGCTATACTGATTCAATAAAAAAAATTGGATAATTTCCTAACTAAAATATGTATATTCACTTTAATGAAAAGAAGAAATTTTGCCTTAAAGGGCACTACTTTGCGGTACATTACTTATTATCCCATGAATCCAAGATTGATGCTGGTCCAACAACCAGCAGCCCCACCGATTTGCTGTTAGTGTCTGATGGCGATCAAACATAAACAATGTACATACAGATGCATCTCAATGAATTACAATACCATCAAAAAGTTAAGTTATTTCAGGGATTCAATACATAAAGTGAAACATATGTAGTATATACAGTGGGGGAAATAAGTATTTAATCCCTTGCTGTTTTTCTAAGTTTGTCCACTGACAAAGACATGAACAGTCCATAATTTTAAGATTAGGTTAACTTTAACAGTGAGAAATACAACATCAAAAATAAATTTCAGAAAATCACATTATCTAAGTTATATAAAGTTATTTACATTCTGCAGAGAGAAAGAAGTATTTGATCCGTCTGGTAAACAAGACTTAATACTTGGTGGCAAATCCCTTGTTGGCAAGCACAGCAGTCAGACATTTCTTGTAATTGATGATGACGTTTGCTTACATGTCAGGAGGAATTTTGGTCGAAGGAAGAATTTTAAAACCAAAGAGGTTGTCCTAACAATGTGTATCAAAGAATTGGCCATTTGCCAGAATGGACCCCTCCTGTATACATACATTTAACCATACAGAAAAGTAGGAGGTTTTAGGTCCTTTGTAAGCTATATATATCTCTCACAGTCATTTGTTTCATGTTTTCATCAGAATTTATTTAGTAAGTTGTTTGTACATATAAAAAAATTCATCTCATAGCACAAAAATATACATTGGATATACATAGATTTCATTTATTTATTAATTTCATGGAGGATCAAGATATTAAAGTGACGTTGTGACATTTAAAATTTTCCATGTAGTTGGTATATCCCTTTTACATGGACAGGGGAATTGTGGATACACTATTTGTGGGTATTAGGTCTGATTTTATTCTATGTATGCATTACCATTCCGTTTATCCAAACTATGGGGATCAGGGGCTGACTGGTAGTAAATACAGCCTTCGTTAGGGAAGTCCTACAGAGTATTGAAGCTCATGTAGTTCTTCCAACCCCAGGGGAGTAACAGTTGGGGTTATTCCTGTATAAACACCATGTAGTTGCATGCATCTTATTGAAAGTATCAGATACCTCCCACCGCTCCACACTTACCCATGTCCTATGAGGGGATTGAGTACCGGGTGCCCCCAGACGCGTTTCGCTATGGGCTTTCTCAATGGGGTCCGTTTTAAACCGCCGGCCGGGATCTTTTTATACCTATACTGCAGTCCCTCACATGTGTGCCTCGTTTTCCGGTCCGCCTCTTCCCTTGCGACTCGCGGCCAATCGCAAGGCAGGAGAGTCAGTGGCCACCTGATCTCATCCCGCCAATCCGCGATGCCTGCAACGTCATTGGGGGGCGGACCCGGGCGTTTGCACAGTAGATTTTACACCAATGATGCCGTAGTTTGGGCGGAAGTGCGATTTCCGCCATCTCAGAGGCTGGTGTTCTATCAAACACCTATAGTGACCTCATAGTAAGGGCGGAAATCGCACACCCGCCATTTTAGACCTGGGCAACTCGCAGATAAACATTTCTTAAGGTACTGGGGTGATCACAGTGCAACGAAACTGCATAGAAAGGGGTACCACACTATATCAATAGTGTTGTATGCCCATATCCCATGCAGCCTATGATTCAATTAGGACATCCCCATATATATAGGAATATGGTTTTTGTATCCATCAGCCCATACCTCCAAACCCATGTGTTTCATGGGGAAGAGGGGTAGCCTCCGGTATACATCTATCCATTATAAATTATATGCCTCAAATCATTGCTGCAATCAAAGGAGGTCCCTTCTACATATGGCATTGATATATTAGACCTTGGCACAGTTTCCCAAAGTATGCAGATTTCACTGTTACTATAATCTTTTTTTCTCTTTTTTTCTTTTTTTCTTCTTTTTCCTCCCCCATTAAGAATTAGCTGCTAGATGAAAATCCATCGGTGATAGTTCAGAGGGTAAACAGCTCAGTCGGATGTTATTGGCCACGGCTACATATTGTCATACTCTTATCTGGAAAAACTAGGAAAAGAAAGTGCATTAAAAACAATTTAAAAACACTAAATAAAAAAGATCAACAAGTCAGCAGTTTGTAGCAAAACAAGTCCTTTATAGGAAGGGCACAAAGCTCAGTTTCTCATTTAATCCCTTCGGGCTCATTGTATCTAGTTTTACGATCCACTTACATTCCAGCTGTGCTAGCCTCTTACTATAGTTCCCACCCCGAGATCCTAAATCTATAGTGTCAATACCTCTGGCTTTCAGGCCTACTGGGTTGCAATTATGTTTTCTTTTGAAATGTCGGGGTATGGTTTTTATCAAAGGGTCATCCATTTCCAATTTCGCCGCAGCTTTGATATCACGTACATGTTCGCTGATTCTCATGCGTAATTCCCGCGTGGTCAGTCCAATGTAGACCAAACCACACGGGCATGTAACGTAATATATAACATTGGTTGTAGAACAACTTATGTATTTCAAGATCTTATATTCTTTTTCACCCTTACTGTCCATAAAGGTTGTAGATCTAACCATACTACGACATCCCCTGCAATCCCCGCAGGGATAAAAGCCTATCCTAGGTTTTGTGTCTCCTATGGTGGGTTGGTTTTTCTGCACGTAATGGCTATGCACTAGTGTGTCCCTTAAATTACGACCCCTCCTCGCAGTCATGGCTGGGTGGGCTGTGAGTACTTGTTTGAATGAATCTTCCCTCCTCAATATGTCCCAATGTTGTTTAAGAATTTGTCTCATGCTGCCCCACTGATCATTAAATGTAGAGATAAACCTGATTGTCTTCTGATCGGTTTTCTCGGTTTTGGTTTTGGGATAAGTAGACTCTCTCTAGGAGTCCTCAGAGCTCTTTGGTAACCTTTTTTTATACTCTTTTTTGTATATCCTCTCGCCAAAAATCTCTCCCTCAAGTCACACGCCTGTTCCTGAAAGTAGCTCTCGGTAGAGCAGACCCTCCTGGCCCTTAAAAATTGGCCAGTGGGAATCGCTGTTATTGTGGATGGCGTGTGACTTGAGGTTGCGTGGAGCAAAGCATTGACCGATGTTGACTTTCGGAACATATTAGTCTGTAATGAACAGTCCGGATGGACCACTAGCTTTATGTCAAGGAATTCAGCTTCTGATGTATGTTCCTTGAAGGTCAATTTTATGTTGTACCTATTGGTATTCAACATTCTCTTAAACCCCTCCAGTTCTTCAACCGTTCCTGTCCAAAGAACCAATATATCGTCTATAAATCTTAACCAGCACTGCGCATGGGACGCGGCCCACGCGCCATCCCCGAAAACCTCCCTCTCCCAATAACCCAGAAAGAGGTTTGCGTAGGATGGCGCGCAGGCCGCGCCCATCGCAGTGCCTCTGCATTGCAGGTAATATCGGTTCCTGAACAGGAAGTAGTTGTGAGTTAGTATATATTCAAGCAGTTCCATTAACAGTCTTACCAGTGGTCCATCCAGACTGCTCATGTTCAAATAGAACTCCACAGCCCTCAAACCATCCTGATGTTCGATGCAGGAATACAATCCTTCCACATCGGCCGTAATCAGGGTAGTGCCTGGATCCACAAAGACCCCATTGATCTGCCGCAGGACGTCCGTTGTGTCCCTGACATAGGAGGGAAGAGTTTCCACCAGAGGGTGCAGGTAGTATTCGATGAACCTGCACACTGGTTCACAAATCCCCCCTATGCCAGAGACTATCGGACGCCCTGGGGGGACAAGAGGGTCTTTGTGGATCTTTGGCAGTAGATAGAAGGTCGGAGTTGTGGGTAGTGACACCATGAGACCCTCGAAGATTTGTTTGGGAATGATACCTTGTTGAAAGGCTTGTTCGAGAATCCCAAACAGCTCTACTTCAAATTTGAAGACTAATATGTTCCGAAAGTCAACATCGGTCAATGCTTTGCTCCACGCAACCTCAAGTCACACGCCATCCACAATAACAGCGATTCCCACTGGCCAATTTTTAAGGGCCAGGAGGGTCTGCTCTACCGAGAGCTACTTTCAGGAACAGGCGTGTGACTTGAGGGAGAGATTTTTGGCGAGAGGATATACAAAAAAGAGTATAAAAAAAGGTTACCAAAGAGCTCTGAGGACTCCTAGAGAGAGTCTACTTATCCCAAAACCAAAACCGAGAGAAACCGATCAGAAGACAATCAGGTTTATCTCTACATTTAATGATCAGTGGGGCAGCATGAGACAAATTCTTAAACAACATTGGGACATATTGAGGAGGGAAGATTCATTCAAACAAGTACTCACAGCCCACCCAGCCATGACTGCGAGGAGGGGTCGTAATTTAAGGGACACACTAGTGCATAGCCATTACGTGCAGAAAAACCAACCCACCATAGGAGACACAAAACCTAGGATAGGCTTTTATCCCTGCGGGGATTGCAGGGGATGTCGTAGTATGGTTAGATCTACAACCTTTATGGACAGTAAGGGTGAAAAAGAATATAAGATCTTGAAATACATAAGTTGTTCTACAACCAATGTTATATATTACGTTACATGCCCGTGTGGTTTGGTCTACATTGGACTGACCACGCGGGAATTACGCATGAGAATCAGCGAACATGTACGTGATATCAAAGCTGCGGCGAAATTGGAAATGGATGACCCTTTGATAAAAACCATACCCCGACATTTCAAAAGAAAACATAATTGCAACCCAGTAGGCCTGAAAGCCAGAGGTATTGACACTATAGATTTAGGATCTCGGGGTGGGAACTATAGTAAGAGGCTAGCACAGCTGGAATGTAAGTGGATCGTAAAACTAGATACAATGAGCCCGAAGGGATTAAATGAGAAACTGAGCTTTGTGCCCTTCCTATAAAGGACTTGTTTTGCTACAAACTGCTGACTTGTTGATCTTTTTTATTTAGTGTTTTTAAATTGTTTTTAATGCACTTTCTTTTCCTAGTTTTTCCAGATAAGAGTATGACAATATGTAGCCGTGGCCAATAACATCCGACTGAGCTGTTTACCCTCTGAACTATCACCGATGGATTTTCATCTAGCAGCTAATTCTTAATGGGGGAGGAAAAAGAAGAAAAAAAGAAAAAAAGAGAAAAAAAAGATTATAGTAACAGTGAAATCTGCATACTTTGGGAAACTGTGCCAAGGTCTAATATATCAATGCCATATGTAGAAGGGACCTCCTTTGATTGCAGCAATGATTTGAGGCATATAATTTATAATGGATAGATGTATACCGGAGGCTACCCCTCTTCCCCATGAAACACATGGGTTTGGAGGTATGGGCTGATGGATACAAAAACCATATTCCTATATATATGGGGATGTCCTAATTGAATCATAGGCTGCATGGGATATGGGCATACAACACTATTGATATAGTGTGGTACCCCTTTCTATGCAGTTTCGTTGCACTGTGATCACCCCAGTACCTTAAGAAATGTTTATCTGCGAGTTGCCCAGGTCTAAAATGGCGGGTGTGCGATTTCCGCCCTTACTATGAGGTCACTATAGGTGTTTGATAGAACACCAGCCTCTGAGATGGCGGAAATCGCACTTCCGCCCAAACTACGGCATCATTGGTGTAAAATCTACTGTGCAAACGCCCGGGTCCGCCCCCCAATGACGTTGCAGGCATCGCGGATTGGCGGGATGAGATCAGGTTGCCACTGACTCTCCTGCCTTGCGATTGGCCGCGAGTCGCAAGGGAAGAGGCGGACCGGAAAACGAGGCACACATGTGAGGGACTGCAGTATAGGTATAAATAGATCCCGGCCGGCGGTTTAAAACGGACCCCATTGAGAAAGCCCATAGCGAAACGCGTCTGGGGGCACCCGGTACTCAATCCCCTCATAGGACATGGGTAAGTGTGGAGCGGTGGGAGGTATCTGATACTTTCATTAAGATGCATGCAACTACATGGTGTTTATACAGGAATAACCCCAACTGTTACTCCCCTGGGGTTGGAAGAACTACATGAGCTTCAATACTCTGTAGGACTTCCCTAACGAAGGCTGTATTTACTACCAGTCAGCCCCTGATCCCCATAGTTTGGATAAACGGAATGGTAATGCATACATAGAATAAAATCAGACCTAATACCCACAAATAGTGTATCCACAATTCCCCTGTCCATGTAAAAGGGATATACCAACTACATGGAAAATTTTAAATGTCACAACGTCACTTTAATATCTTGATCCTCCATGAAATTAATAAATAAATGAAATCTATGTATATCCAATGTATATTTTTGTGCTATGAGATGAATTTTTTTATATGTACAAACAACTTACTAAATAAATTCTGATGAAAACATGAAACAAATGACTGTGAGAGATATATATAGCTTACAAAGGACCTAAAACCTCCTACTTTTCTGTATGGTTAGAAGGAAGAATTTTGTCTTCTCTTTCTCTTCTGAGGAATTATGGTCCACTCCTCTATGCAGATCATCTCTAGATCATAAAGATTTTGAGGCTGTCACTTGGAAACTCGGAGCTTCAGCTCCCTTCATACATTTTTTAAGGGATTAAGGTGTCTAAACTGGCTAGGCCATTCCATGACCTTAATGTGCTTCTTTTTGAGCCTTTGTTGCATTGAATATATGTTTTGGGTCATTGTCGTGTTGGAAGACCTAGACAGGATCCATTTTTAATATCCTGGAAGAGGGAAGGAGGTTGTCACTCAGGATTTTATGGTACACGCCTCCATCCATTGTCCCATTCATGCGGTGAAGTAGTCATGTGCCCTTAGCAGAGAAACACCCCCAAAACATAATGTTTCCACCGCTATGATTGACTGTGGGGACTGTTTTCTTTAGGTCTTCCTCCAAAGACTATGAGTTGAGTTAATGCCAAAGTGCTCAATTTTTGTCTCATCTGACCACACCACCTCCTCCCAATAAATCTCAGAATAAGAAAGACGTTTGTTTGCAAACTTCAGACAGGCTTGCACATGTACCTTCTTGAGTAGTGGGACTTTGTGGGCACTGCAGGATTTTAATTAATTACGGCGTAATGTGTTACCAATGGTTTTCTTAGTGGCAGTGGTCCCAGCTGGCTTGAGATCATTAACAAGTTCCCCTTGTGTAGTTTAAGGCTGATCTCTCACCCTCCCCATGATCCTGCATACCCCATGTGGTGAGATTTTGCATGGAGCCCCAGATCGATGTTGATTGACACATGTTTTGTATTTCTTCCATTTTTTTATTATTGCACCAACAGTTGTCTCCTTCTCACCCAGCGTCTTACATATGGTTTTGTAGCCTACTCCAGCCTTGTGCGGATCTAGTATCTTTTCCCAGGAATCCTTGTTGCTTGTCCCTGGTAGCTCTTTGGTCTTGCTCATGTTGTAGAGATTGTAATCTGACATATTGGTGTGTGTGGACAGGAGTCTTTTATACAGGTGACAATTTAAGACAGCTGTCTTTCATGCTGGTAATGAGTTGATTTGGAGCGTCCAACTGTTCTGTAGAAGCCAGAACTCCTAATGGTTGATAGGGGATCAAATACTTATTTCTCTCTGCAAAATGCAAATACATATATATATATATATTTTAGACAAAGTGATTTTTGGGATTTTATTTTTGATATTGTATCTCTCACTGTTAAAATTAACTTACCCTTAAAAATATAGACCCGGCCATTAAGAATTTCAAGTAAATAGTAAACAAGACACAGCAGAAGAATACAGCATCCTATCACCACAGCTTCCAGATACTGAATGAATGAGCTGCAAGCTCTGTCCATAAGTGGTGACTTGCCGAGGTCACCTGAGGACAGCTCAGATAACCATGGTACGCGCTATGATTAGCGGCCACCATGGTTAACTGAACAGTGACCTCAGTGAGTTACTGCGTACCTGGAGTAGAGCTGGCAGTGAGTGACATGCGCGGCATCTCATCTGGTCACCATACTAATCAAGTCAGGTGACCAGATCAGCTGACCGCACACATCACTCACTGCCAGATGTGGAAGTGAGAGGGAACGCGAGAAAGAATATCAAAAGCATTCAAGCGAAGTGACCCGGTAAGATGATCAGTGTGTGTCTGTCTGTGTGTGTAGAATAACGTAGAACAGAAGCATTAGTGCATTAGCATTAAGCTACACACACCACCGAATTTCCCAACTTTTCAACAAAACGTTCGAATTCGAGGTGCTGAACGAACATTGCCAAAATTGGTCCGGATTTGAGATTGGTGAACGTGATCGAGCACAGTTCGCTCATCACTAATTGTAAGTAAACAACAGCATACAGCCTACTAAATGACACATTGCAGAATTCAGTGTTTTAACCCCTACATCATGCTATCCTCATATTATTTAGCAAAAACCTGCTTACAGATTCATTTTAATAATAAACAAGGCGACAGACTTGAAAAATTGCAGACCCAGTTATTAACTAACATTGTATTGTCGAGCCCACTGGGACGGGGTACTCGGTACCAGACCAGGTCTGCTACTGGGGAAGTCACGGGTGGTCCTGGTCCGGACCGTGTCCCGGGCTGGCAAATAAAAGGGGCTATTTACAGGGGATTGTCAGTCGTGACGCCACCCACTATGTGCGGCCAGTGATGGAGCCGCCGCTGCTGCAGAACCTCCGGGGATGATGTAATGGCAGCGTAGATGGAATAGTTCCAGTGGGCAGAACTGTATTCCCCGGGGCAGTGATGGTTAGAGTCTATTGTGTAGTGTGCAGGCTTGGTGCTGAGTGTAATTCACTTACTAGCCAGATGCTGCAGGAATCCTTCCTCAGTGCTGATGCTGACAATCTGTGGCTCTGCAGGTTGCGGGCTGTTATTATCCTGTTTGGAAGGAATAGTTCGCAGGTCGAGACAAACGAGAGAGGCTTACTCAGCGTTCTCCGTGTTTACTTTCAAAGCTCTTCAGCACAGCTCACAAGTCAGTTACAGTTCAACACAGTCCTTACAAGTCTCGGTTCAATTCACAGTACACGGGCACACTCTCCCCTCCGGGATTCCCTTTTCCCTCTGCAGCCAGGCGTCTCTCTCTCTGCGACCCCTCACTCTGTCTCTGTGTCCTTTCCGGGCTGTTAACGTTCTCTGGGTTCGCTTGGTGTGCGTTTCCGGACAGTATGGTGGTGACTCGGGCCCCTGTGGGTCCTCCTGTTTGTCACTGAGCTGCCTGTCCTTTGGGGTAGGGACCCTAACGTGTAGCTGTGGTCCCCCATCGGTTGTCTGGGGATGCTACGGTCCCCTCTAGAGCCGACACTCTACTCAGCCCAGCCTCCAGCAGTCCTCAAGATGTGAGGCTCTACCAGACTCTCTCTACCGTGTCTTCCAGTGTCATAGGAGGCCTACTCTGCCTGCAGTCTGTCGTCTCGGCTGTAGTTCTAGGGCCCGGATATCACCGTCCCTCTCTTCCCTCTCACACTCCTGGGGATCTGGCTTCGGACGTGCTTTCTCTCTCCTCCGGCTCGCACTGGCTCGGTACAGATTCTGCGCTCCTACACCTCACTCTTCCAGGACGTATGATTCCTTCTTTCCTTCTCAGCTTAACTCGGCCTACTGCTGTCTCTCGACCTATGCCGTGCTCCTCAGCCTTCTGCTGGTCTGTGTCTTTGCTGCTCGGCACCCTGGGCCTACTGACTCCTTCCTCCTTCCCCTTTACTATTTCTACTGTTAGTCACCTGACTACGTGTGTGCCCAACCCACTTCTCTAAATCCACCACCCCTAGCCTGCCTAGAGTCTCCAAGCTCAGGGCTGGATGCTGCCCTCTACTGTACGTGGGTTGTGTGGGCAGTGAGGATGTTGATGTGCAACAGTTGTCCTACCTACCTGGCTGCAGTTCCCTTTGTGGCCTCCTGGACGCAGGGGTGCCACACTCTCCCTGAGTTAAACTAGCGCGTCCTCGCTCTGCCCGTCATGGATCCCCCTGAAAACATTTTTATTTTATAACAACATTAAACATTACGAATTCTTGGTTTCTTCCCGTCCGGGAGGTTCGAGTGTTTAAACGTTGCATTAGGTTAACTATTTACACGTGCATGGGTGCATTTACATTCCTACCCTTCTGGACCTCTACGGGGTCTAATGCTATAACGCATTTACTTTCTTTCATCATAAAACAATTAATAAACATTACTTTATATCAAAAGTATAAAAACATTCTTTCTTTTTTTCTTCAGAAAGTGCAAAAATTCAAAAACAGTTCAGAGTTCAAAGTTCACGATTCAAAATTCAAACAGTCACTTGCACCATCTCTCACGTGCACACTGGTCTTAAAACCAAAGGGGAGCACACTAGGTGCTCAACTATATACAAGGGAAAGTTCGTATCAAGTCACTGTTCATGGTAGCTAATGTCAATAAACATATGAGACAGACAGGGGTATGCTAGCATTCATTCAGGATTGGGAAGGGGTCAATAAGGAACAGATTACATTCACACCTACAGTTTCTTCTCTTCTGGATGCAGGACCCGTGTTGTTACTCTTTCTTGGCTTGCTTCCAAGGCAACACTTGCGGCGTTCTCCTTCTGGGGTACACTTCCAGATTTTGTAATGCAGCTATCAGCAAGTAGCTTTCCAGGGTCTGGGTAATAGCATTCTTCATTATCTTTGGTGTAACAGTCTCAATAATATCTGTGGGACCCACTTTACTGCTTGATTTTCCTAAGAAGCCCATCATGTCATCATTAGTCCCATCTCGCTCCCACCAGCAGTGGAGCTGCTCCCCTCTCACCTGGGTCGTAGCAGGTGGCGGTATCAGGGGCTCCGGTAGGGATAACCCATGCTGTTCCAGCTCTCCGAGTGGGTCGACTTCTTTACATGGCGCGGTGCAGCTCGTGGGATAGTCATATCCACTAGGGTCGCGGTACGGCATTCTCTTTCGCTCTCAGCGCGGTCACGTGCAGCTCCAATCCAGCCGGGTCATATAGACAGAGTCTCATAGCTTTGGCGGTGTTCAACATCAATATGGATCCGGGTCCGATGCTCCTCCTGGGCCCGTGTCATCTGCTGGGGTAGCAGTCGCAGCACACCTCGCCGGGTGTCTTGGACGTGGGGACGATCTCTGTCGCCTTCTGCCATCTCACTACGGTTATGCAAGTTCTTTCCCTGGCCGGGTTCCTCCACCGGGTCGCTCCGTGGGCCCTCCGGGATCACTTGTGGTCTTCTGTGTGCAGCGCTCTTCTCGGTGTCCTCCGCTTCCGTCTCCGTGTACTGCAATGGCGACTGCTTCTCTTCCAGTTCTTCATCCAGCCTCTTCCTGATGACGATTTCCGTTTCTTCTCCCGCCAGCTTCTCATTGGTAGGTGGGTCTAGGGGCGGAGGCTCTTCTTTCAGAGTGACGGCTGGCTCTCCCGGAGTTAAGGAGAGCCAGTGCGGGTCCTTCTCTTCGCGCCTTGGACCGGGCCGGCCCACGATGGGAGTTTTGGGAACGCCTCTTCTGCACGTGGCGTTAAAGGGATCCTGTCACCCCCAAATCACCTCCTAAGCTATTAAAAGCTGTCCCTAGAGCATAGTAACACTTACCCTACACTCCTTTTAGCTCCTAAATGCAGCAAGTGAAACTGAATCTAAACGTTATAAAAGTACCTCATTACTGATGTTAATGAGTGACTATGGTATTCATAGTCACTCAGCCAGGCTGCCCTTCTTCATACTATCACGCCTCAATAGGCGTGATCTTCATGATACATTCAAATGCATGCCTCCCTGCGCACCTCCCCGCTCTCCTCTCGGCCTGGCGCTGCTGTGTGGGGGCTGTATGACGCGATTCGCGTAATTTCCGATGCCGGGTGACGTATTTACACCCGCGCCGCTTTTAGCTTCAAGTACCGTACTGCGCATGCGCAAGCGCATGCGCAGTACGGGGCTTGAAGCTCTAACAGCGGCGCGGGTGTAAATACGTCACCCGGCACCAGAAATGACGCAAATCGCGTCATACAGCCCCCACACAGCAGCGGTCCGGAATAGGAGAGCCAGGAGGCGCGCAGGGAGGCGCGCATTTGAATGTATCATGAAGATCACGCTTATTGAGGCGTGATAGTATGAAAAGGGGCAGCCTGGCTGAGTGACTATGAATACCATAGTCACTCATTAACATCAGTAATGAGGTACTTTTATAACGTTTAGATTCAGTTTCACTTGCTGCATTTAGGAGCTAAAAGGAGTGTAGGGTAAGTGTTACTATGCTCTAGGGACAGCTTTTAATAGCTTAGGAGGTAATTTGGGGGTGACAGGATCCCTTTAAGCTTCTATGGCCGCCATTAAGGTCAGATTTTGGTGGGAAAGTCCAGGACACGTTGTTTTAGGCGCACGAGGTCCAATTCTTTTGGACCGGGTAGATCCTGTTCGTGACGCCAGGTTTGTCGAGCCCACTGGGACGGGGTACTCGGTACCGGACCGGGTCTGCTACTGGGGAAGTCACGGGTGGTCCTGGTCCGGACCATGTCCCGGGCTGGCAAATAAAATGGGATATTTACAGGGGTTTGTCAGTCGTGACGCCACCCACTATGTGCGGCCAGTGATGGGGCCGCCGCTGCTGCAGAACCTCCGGGGATGATGTAATGGCAGCGTAGATGGAATAGTTCCAGTGGGTAGAACTGTATTCCCCGGGGCAGTGATGGTTAGAGTCTATTGTGTAGTGTGCAGGCTTGGTGCTGAGTGTAATTCACTTACTAGCCAGATGCTGCAGGAATCCTTCCTCGGTGCTGATGATGACAATCTGTGGCTCTGCAGGTTGCGGGCTGTTATTATCCTGTTTGGAAGGAATAGTTCGCAGGTCGAGACAAATGAGAGAGGCTTACTCAGGGTTCTCTGTGTTTACTTTCAAAGCTCTTCAGCACAGCTCACCAGTCAGTTACAGTTCAACACAGTTCTTACAAGTCTCGGTTCAATTCACAGTACACGGGCACACTCTCCCCTCCGGGATTCCCTTTTCCCTCTGCAGCCAGGCGTCTCTCTCTCTGCGACCCCTCACTCTGTCTCTGTGTCCTTTTCGGGCTGTTAACGTTCTCTGGGTTCGCTTGGTGTGCGTCTCCGGACAGTATGGCGGTAACTCGGGTCCCTGTGGGTCCTCCTGTTTGTCACTGAGCTACCTGTCCTTTGGGGTAGGGACCCTAACGTGTAGCTGTGGTCCCGCGTCGGTTGTCTGGGGATGCCGGGTGAAACTACGGTCCTCTCTACAGCCGACACTCTACTCAGCCCAGCCTCCAGCAGTCCTCAAGATGTGAGGCTCTACCCGGCTCTCTCTACTGTGTCTTCCAGTGTCATAGGAGGCCTACTCCGCCTGCAGTCTGTCGTCTCGGCTGTAGTTCTAGGGCCCGGATATCACCGTCCCTCTCTTCCCTCTCACACTCCTGGGGATCTGGCTTCGGACGTGCTTCCTCTCTCCTCCGGCTCGCACTGGCTCGGTACAAATTCTGCGCTCCTACACCTCACTCTTCCAGGACGTATGATTCCTTCTTTCCTTCTCAGCTTAACTCGGCCTACTGCTGTCTCTCGGCCTGTGCAGTGCTCCTCAGCCTTCTGCTGGTCTGTGTCTTTGCTGCTCGGCACCCTGGGCCTACTGACTCCTTCCTCCTTCCCCTTCACTATTTCTACTTTTAGTCACCTGACTACGTGTGTGCCCAACCCACTTCTCTAAATCCACCACCCCTCGCCTGCCTAGAGTCTCCAAGCTCAGGGCTGGATACTGCCATCTACTGTACGTGGGTTGTGTGGGCAGTGAGGGTGTTGATGTGCAACAGTCGTCCTACCTGCCTGGCTGCAGTTCCCTTTGTGGCCTCCTGGATGCAGGGGCGCCACAGTATTTTATATAGAAACATTCACATTGGTGATCTCACAATTTTACCTTGATGCTCATATCGCATTATGTTACTGTGTGAAGCTAATTAAACGTGAAGTGATATATGTAATTATTCCCCAAAATCATGAAAAATGTACATAAATTAGTAACAGCATCTACATTTATTAAAAATAAAAAGTTTTACTACAGCCATAAAGGCAGTGTCATCTTTTCCATGTACACTCACCGTTTTATTAAAGCGAACCTGTCACCCCCTCCAGACATCTAAAAATACCATAGCCACCTTCTGCAGCACTAAGGCTGCAGTCTGACAAGGTGTCTATAGCATTTATGCTCCCTTGATTCACTGAAATAAAGACTTATATAAAATCTGTTTCAAACCTGACCCAAGACCGGGAGGCGGGTTTTCAAGTGTCTGTCTCCCTCCTCTGTGGTGTCAGTCATCCCTCTCTGCTCTCTGTGCACCGCCTCCAGGGCCATCTCCCTGCATTACAGAGCTTTGTCAGCTCTGCTACAACATAGAGCTGCTGTTATAGGAGACCCCACAGTAGTAAATCTTGCAGGAGGACCCTGAGCAGGCAAAGCACTGCCTGCTATATAGCAGCCCCTGAGCTGAGCTGTCAGCAGTGCAGCAGAGTTGAGTTTGTGCTTTAGATCAGGGGCTGAGGACAGAGCAATGCTGCTGGGTACAAGAAACTGAAAGTGAAACCTGCTCAGCTCAAGGGCTGCTAAGTAGCAGGCAGTATCCTGCAAGATTTACTACTGTGGGGTCTCCTATAACAGCAGCTCTATGTTGTAGCAGAGCTGACAAAGCTCTGTAATGCAGGGAGATGGCCCTGGAGGCGGTGCACAGAGAGCAGAGAGGGATGACTGACACCACAGAGGAGGGAGATAGACACTTGAAAACCCGCCTCCCGGTCTTGGATCTGGTTTGAAACAGATCTTATATAAGTCATTATTTCAGTGAATCAAGGGAGCATAAATGCTATAGACACCTTGTCAGAATGTAGCCTTAGTTCTTCAGAAGGTGGCTATGTTATCTTTAGATGCCTGGAGGGGGTGACAGGTTCGCTTTAAGGAATTGCTCATTATCTTTGTCAATACTTTTCTAATATTAGCTCTAGGGTGAAGCACGCCATCCCTTTGTAGATTATGTCAAATAAAGAAGTAAATAAATATTATATTTAGCGGAATTCTTGAAAGAATGAACTCATAATAAATTCATTGACAAAACAAATAGTTTTCAAAATTGTTGTTTCCTTTTTATGTTCATTCCTTGGTCTCGATCCACAATTGCGTGCTGCTTTGCAAAAACAAAAGCATACTCAGTTACTGTAGAAAAGCACCTCTTACAACATGCAAGACTTGGCGTTTCTGTAACTTGTTGTTTTCTTAAAGCCAATAATAGAATTGTAAGCAGGCAGCACATTAGCTCAGAGGTTAGTGCACAGTGATGTAGAATCATGTCAGATAAAATGAGATCACACATTAGTCAGGTCCGGAGTTTTGTCCTGTACAGGAAATTGGATCATATTGGCTTTGACTCTAAGTAGTTAATGAATAGCATACAAATCAGGACAAGTGTAATTAGAAAGCGCATTTCTTGTTAATAGGTACTTTTCAATTCTTGTAGAAAAGTAATATTCCGTAAACAAAATGTAACAAAAAAAGCTTATCTCTCTGGCTCCTTTCCAAACAAGGCATGAAGTTATTATGTTTAATTAAGGGCTTCTTCTTCAGAACACCATTCATAATAATTATTACTAATGATTTGCAGCTGCATCACAGGCCTGGAGGCAGGATAAGGTGCAATTATCAGTGGGGTCTGTCTGTTAATGCTGAGCGGCATGCTCAACACGCAAAATCATTTTTTTGTAAATTTACAGCTTTTAATGCTGTGATAAGCTTTGTCTAACTATTCTAAAAGCAAATTGGGACCTCTGTTGAAACACAAATTCTAACTATTGTTTCTAAAATAAAGCATTAACATTAGGAACATAGTAGGAAAACTCCAATTTGCTATCTTGGACGTAAATAAGAAAATGATTATTTATTATTATTATTATTATTATTATTATTATTATAGCACCATTTATTCTATGGCCCTTTACATGTGACATCCCTCCACGTACCCCCCTCCTTCCATTGTACTTTAGGGAATCCTCAACGGAACCCTGAAAAGGGAATAAATTCCTAAGAAGCACCAAATGGGTGAGTGCCTGGACTGTTTTTTTTAACATACACTTGAGTGAGCACACCCAGGTGCATAGCTGCCTCATCTAAGACAACTGATACACGGGGAAACTCCCAACACAAAATCCCAGTAGTGCCCGGTCTTTACAATTTGGCTTTACATGTGACATGTGCACTGGATCCGGGAGGATCCGATTTTGTGCAGTTTTGGCCCCGGACACTAAATGTGCTGCTTGTTCCGATTTTGTGTCCGGGGCCAAAAAACGAAAGCTGCTGGATACTACCGGACAGCACAAAACCGGCTGGCAAAACAATGCCATCTGCTGCAATCCGGCCCCATAGGAATACTATGGGGCTGAAACTGGACACCCCCATATCCCGAAAAACATGGTGTGAAGAGGGCCTAAGATGTGTGAAAACCCACAAAGCTTTGGTTAAAGATAAGTGGTCCATTTTTACATCAAATGCACTACTCTTGTCAATAGGTGATATCTGGTTTTGGGGAAAACAGTATTAACTTAACTATGGTTATTTTACCATATAACCCCTTCACTCCCCAGCCTGTTTTGACCCTAATGACTAAGCCATTTCTTGCAATTTTGACAAGTGTTACTTTGAGGTAATAACTCTCGAACATTTCAATGGATTCCATCAATTCTGAGACTGAGTGGTAAATTTAGGATGATAATTTTTGCATTTATTTATGAAAAAAATTGGAAAATTTTGCAGTTTTGAAATGTTATACTGTTAAACTAAAAATACTAAAAACAGGAGGTGTACAATAGTACATGTGGGATGAGTATAATCAGACTCACCTGGGATTGTTGTGAAGGGATCACAACTACCACAAAAATATCATCGTCTGCCACATGGAACCAACAGAAATCGACCAGAATATAAGGGAGACATGGTTTTAACTCCTGCACTTCTGATCAATGAAGGACTTGTGAAGTGGTTCTCCTTCAATACTCTATTATCCTACGTGTTTCATAGCAGACTTAATACTCCTTCAGGGCAAAGATCCTAACAACATCTTTAACTCTCACACCTACAGTGCCTTGTCAAAGTATTTGGCTCCCTTGAACTTTTCAACCTTTTGCCACATTTCAAGCTTCAAACATAAAGATATACCGTAAATTCTAATTTGTTTGAAGAATCAACAACAAGTGGGACACAATCGTGAAGTGGAACGAAATTTGTTGGATATTTTAAACTTTTTTAACAAATAAAAAACTGAAAAATAGGACGTGCAATATTATTTGTCCACCTTGAGTTAATACTTTGTAGCACCACCTTTTGCTGCGATGACAGCTGCAAGTCGCTTTGGGTGTGTCTCTATCAGTTTTGCACATCGAGAGACAAATTCTTGCCCATTCTTCCTTGCAAATCAGCTGGAGCTCAGTGAGGTTGGATGGAGAGCGTTTGTGAACAGCAGTTTTCAGCTCTTTCCACAGATTCTCGATTGGATTCAGGTCTGGACTTTGGCTTGGCCATTCTAACACCTGGATACGTTTATTTTTGAACCATTCAATTGTAGATTTTGCTTTATGTTTGGGATCATTGTCTTGTTGGAAGATAAATCTCCGTCCCAGTCTCAGGTCTTTTGCAGACTCCAACAGGTTTTCTTCCAGAATGGTCCTGTATTTGGCTCAGTCCATCTTCCCATCAATTTTAACCATCTTCCCTGTCCCTGCTGAAGAAAAGCAGGCCCAAACCATGATGCTGCCACCACCATGTTTGACAGTTCGGATGGTGTCGATTTTGGTTTCATCTGACCAGAGCACCTTATTCCACATGTTTGGTGTGTCTCCCAGGTGGCTTGTGGCAAACTTCAAACAAGACTTTTTATGGATACCTTTGAGAAATTTCTTGCCACTCTTCCATAAAGGCCAGATTTGTGCAGTGTACGACTGATTGTTGTCCTATGGACAGACTCTCCCACCTCAGCTGTAGATCTCTGCAGTTCATCCACAGTGATCATGGGCCTTTTGGCTGAATCTCTGATCAGTCTTCTCCTTGGTCAAGCTAAAAGTTTAGAGGGATGGCGGGGTCTTGGTAGATTTGCAGTGGTCTGATACTCCTTCCATTTCAATATGATCACTTGCACAGTGCTCCTTGAGATGTTTAAAACGTGGGAAATCTTTTTGTATCCAAATCCAGCTTTAAACTTTGCCACAACAATATCTTGGACCTGCCTGGTGTGTTCCATGGTCTTCATGATGCTCTCTGCACTTGAAACAAATCCCACCCCAAAAATTTCATTGGTTGCAGTAGTGATGCAAATGAAACTACTTCATCATATGTTTAAATCAATAAAGAGTAATCATAAAAACACACATCAAATTTATACAATTATATTTCAATCATAAAATAATAATAATATCCCATAGAATAAAAAAATATATTTTAAAACAATAAAAAGTAATAAAAAAATATGCACATCAAACTTACACAATTATATTTCAATCATAAAATAAAAGAATAATAATATAATAGAATGAAGACAATATATTTTTATCAATCAAATTAAGCAGAGAACTGAACTTTTAACCCATTGGATTCCCATTAGAAATCCAGAAGGGGGGAAGGGATCTTAGCCTTTCAGCCTCAACAGAATTCTTAAAAAGCTCATGGTGGTCAAACTATTCCTTCCAACTGATTAATTAAAATAATCAATAAATATATTGTAAAAAATACAGTTTAACATAATCTTCATGCTTAAAAACACAAATGACTGTGACTATAGTGAAAGTCCTGATGCATAAAGGATTTAAAATAAATACCGCAAATGTCTTAGTTCAAAATAAAAATATATATATATACAGTACAGACCAAAAGTTTGGACACACCTTCTCATTCAAAGAGTTTTCTTTATTTTCATGACTATGAAAATTGTAGATTCACACTGAAGGCATCAAAACTATGAATTAACACATGTGGAATTATATACTTAACAAAAAAGTGTGACACAACTGAAAATATGTCTTATATTCTAGGTTCTTCAAAATAGCCACCTTTTGCTTTGATTACTGCTTTTCACACTCTTGGCATCCTCTTGATGAGCTTCAAGAGGTAGTCACCGGAAATGGTTTTGACTTCACAGGTGTGTCCTGTCAGGTTTAATAAGTGGGATTTCTTGCCTTATAAATGGGATTGGGACCATAAGTTGTGTTGTGCAGAAGTCTGGTGGATACACAGCTGATAGTCCTACTGAATAGACTGTTAGCTACTTTTTTCTTGCCATAATACAAATTCTAAGTAAAGAAAAACGAGTGGCCATCATTACTTTAAGAAATGACGGTCAGTCAGTCCGAAAAATTGGGAAAACTTTGAAAGTGTCCCCAAGTGCAGTTGCAAAAACCATCAAGCACTACAAAGAAACTGGCCCACATAAGGACAACCCCAGGAAAGGAAGACCAAGAGTCACCTCTTCTGTGGAGGATAAGTTCATCCGAGTCACCAGCCTCAGAAATCGCAGGTTAACAGCAGCTCAGATTAGAGACCAGGTCAATGCCACACAGAGTTCAAGCAGCAGGCACATCTCTACAACAACTGTTAAGAGGAGAATTTGTGCAGCAGGCCTTCATGGTAAAATAGCTGCTAGGAAACCACTGCTAAGGACAGGCAACAAGCAGAAGAGACTTGTTTGGGCTGAAGAACACAAGGAATGGACATTAGACCAGTGGAAATCTGTGCTTTGGTCTGATGAGTCCAAATTTGAGATCTTTGGTTCCAACCACTGTATCTTTGTGCGTTGCAGAAAGGGTGAACGGATGGACTCTACATGCCTGGTTCCCACCGTGAAGCATGGAGGAGGAGGTGTGATGGTGTGGGGGTGCTTTGCTAGTGACACTGTTGGGGATTTATTCAAAATTGAAGGCATACTGAACCAGCATGGCTACCACAGCATCTTGCAGCGGCATGCTATTCCATCTGGTTTGTGTTTAGTTGGACCATTTTTTTACAGGACAATGACCCCAAACACACCACCAGACTGTGTAAGAGCTCTTTGACCAAGAAGGAGAGTGATGGGGTTGCTACGCCAGATGACCTGGCCTCCATAGTCACCAGACCTGAACCCAATCGAGATGGT